>MU914334.1:8533-21955 GCA_036418165.1 Cooperia oncophora | reverse complement strand
CCCAAAAGAACATGTCGCAAGCCAGGAAATATTTTTAGAAGGAGTGGACTCTGGGGTTCATGAGCCACTTATCATGCGTGAAAAGCTGGAGCATGGAAGGTCACACTGATCACAAAGTGCCATGCAGATGTGAGAGCGCAGAGAAAAGCAGAAAGTTGACGCCGTCAAGAAGATTGGGCTCCAGCCGTCCGTAGACCAAGATGCATGTAGTAGATGTGCAGTGGAGAGATTGGAAACATAATTGTAAATCAATAGATAGCAAAATGAAATGGCAAATTATATAGCGGATGTCTCAAAGAAAGCCTGATTCTGTTGCGGCACCACGCCGAATTGCCGCTGCTGGACCACTGTTGGACCAGACACTACTTCACGAAATTGAGTAGGCTGCATGGTAGTGTACTGCACTGTAGGAGCGCCCACAAATTCACGCCGGATCTCAGTAGGTTGCATAGTTGTTGTGTACTGACGACGCTCGACAGACGGAGCTCCTATCGTTCCACGAATCTCAACAGGCTGTACATTAGTGGTGAACTGGCGCTCAACCACCGACGGACGGGAAGGTGAGATGACTTCACGCGTCTGAAAAAAACTATCGGAAACGAAAGCATGATACCATTAGCAACACAGTTGTTGTATAGTCTCCTTCGCTGGATGCTGGGGTGTGTCATAGAGGCCGGGTTTTAGGAGGCGCTAGCCCACTTCTAGCCCTTTTATCGCATAACCACCACCATAAATCAAATCAAAACCACTTCAGCAATTGGTGAAGAGCTGGCTGACATCGCGTCAAAGCCGGCCCCTGATACACTCCAGCATCCGCAGCGAACAAGACTGCATAATCAGCATTTCCAAGTTCCGACGCTTAGTCTTCCTCTGATTTGCAGCAGTCAAAGCGTGCTACCTTCGCATTCCTAAAAAAAATGCACTGCAATGGAGCTGTAAAGTGGACATAGCTGGCGATTTTTATGAGCTCCCACACCATAAACACGCAACACGCAGCATCTAGCCAGGCGAGAGACACTACTTGTCTGCACCCTCTCACCCTGTTCTAGAGCGCCCTTGTTCTACACAGTTCTCAGGCCATACACCTGGGCATTGTACCAAAGTGCGGGACCAGTGCATCCAAGAACCTCCAGCGATTGAAGGCACATAGTCCAGTAAGCTGTAGAGAACAATAACACGCCAGTTCGAAGGGAGATGGACTGAGTCACAGGCAAATAGTGCGGTTCGCCTGGCTTATGGCACGCCTCGCGGCGTGTTGCGTGCCGCGTGTTACGTTTCTGTGGCGTAACATGTGGGAGCAAGTTACAAAAGAAGACCTAGCTATTCCTCCAATCCATATTTATCCTCGTGCGGATCTATTCACAACGCCCATGAGAAGAATGCACCTCACAGGTGTGCGCAATGAGTGCCTGCGGCATCAAGCCTCTCGTATTGCCACCGTAAACGCAGATTATTTGATACGTTAACTTACGGCACGATCGGTTTTGCATCCGTTTAGCTATTTCTGCAATAATTCTGGCAGATCGTCACCTTATTACAATATCAACAGACCAAATCTTACTATGACAATGCACTATTTGTAACCGAACGCGCTGCGAAAGAGACTGTCTACAGCATCTTTCTCGTCTCAACTAGAGTTTACCTGAAGGAGTGGCGCTGATCTTCGTTGTTCTTCTCGCATGTACGATGGAGCTTCACTTAACCCAGCCTGCAAGTCATCTCTCATATATGACGGTCTGCCTTCGAATGCACCACTCATGTCGGTTCGCAATGCCTCCTCATCTCTGAAAATGAAATTCCCGCTGAAGCTGGGGGAAAAGTGTTATGGAAACACATCAAAATCGGGGCAGTAAACAACTGAACAGCTAAAACTCACAACAAGCTAAGACCTTGTTTTGATAGCCGTTGTTTAGAATTAGCGTCATCGATTAGCCGTGTGTTCACACTTCCTCCCTTGAATACAGAACAATTAATTAAGTGCGTAAAGTAATGGGAAACCTAGACCGCGTAGCAATAAGACGCCCGTTGCCGCAAGGCTTCCGTGTCTGAGGTCCTTGCCTTCCCTGTTCCAATCACCTCCGTCCTAATTTCGCCTTTTACTCTGAACATGTCATGGAAAGGACACCCACGACCGCGCGCGTCCTTTGCATATGTAACTCACCTTTTCTAACATTCGTCGAGCATGTTCCTGCTGTTTTTTCCGCCGAATATTCCATAGAATGCAGAAGAAGATGATAAACACCATAACGATTCCTGCATGATATTTATCGATCAACAACGGTTATTAATACTCAATGTCCGCGCACCTCATGCTATCCAGAGTGCAACGCTGACAAAGTTTTTCTGGGTTATGAATGGAGTAGGGGTCAAAGACTTGAAAACTTTGTACTATACTCCCATGAACAGGCTGGATCATAGTTTTGCTCGCTGCGGACTTTGGGGCATTTTGAGGAGAGGGCCGTGTTCGGCGCGGGCCAGCTTGTTCTCCACCAATTGTGGTCTCTCACCAGCTTCCACAACTGGTGGAGAAAGGCTGGCGCCAAGCCACACCCCGCCCCACCTACTGGAACGCCTCAGCGAACATGACCGTAGATAAAAATCGAGAAAAGAATTTGGGGCACATTTCATTCCTAGAATGAGGATGCTCTTACTTTCGCACCAAGCAGCTAATATCATTGGAATCCCCCGTTTGAAGACTCGAAGTCGCTGCTCGGCTCGGGAGGGGCATTTTACAGCTGGTTACTTTTGTTGATTCCTCTTGAATTACACGCCTCACCGCGGTGAGACCTGTAGATCCTTGTCAAGGGTAAATGAAGCTACTGCTTTTGCATAGCTTTACTGGTCTCCATAGGAGGCACTGGACAGTGATCAGTGGGAACCAGCGACATGCCCTCTTCAACCAAACTACGCCAACTTGAGATCGGAAGTTTTCAAGAGAAAAAAGGAAGCCTCACCAAATATTGACAGCAAAGCAGTCATCCATTTCAACGCGTATTCGAGATTGCGATCTGAAAACGAACAAAATTCAGTACCAGAAACTATCCGACGACCCCAGCATCAAACTTTTCAAGTTCTCATTTAATTTACTGACCTCGGCACCACGCCCACCATCCTGGTGACCACGTTCCGTTACGACATGTTCTCTCTATGTCGCCATGAATGAAGTATTTTGGTTTGCATGAGAATGTTACCGAATCACCATCGAGATAATTGTTGTTCGCTGGAGTTTTGACAACACCTTCTTTCTTAAGCAACGGTCCACAGGAAATCACTGAAATGATAGAGTTTGAAGAACTTTGATATAAACTTGGATCAGATGTCCTGAAGCTCCATGGCTGCGCATTACACCCTCTACAAGATCTCATTAAAAAGCGAACTAACGCTGTTTGGAGCCACTTTTCTGCATCGCTATGAAGTTCTTTTGTTTTCGCAGAGTTGTTAGGCCTATCTCCCTTCGGCCAGTCATCATATAGTCGTATTCACATTGCGAAACACCTTGACAGGTACTGGTCACCTGAACGAATCACTGTCTGATTCAAAGGTCAAAAGGCGCAAGACTGAACGAACGGTAAAAACTAAAAAGCGAAAGAAATAGAAAGTCCAGAAAGTCTTAGTGGGAGGCCGTGGAAACAAAACGCGACCTTCGCATTGAGATATATCGTGTATAATTACAGAAGGAAGCAAAGAAGGCACAACAGCTAAAGGGGTGGGGGGAGGTGCACATCGCATTTTTCCTACTGACGAGATCGGATCCTGCGCAGAAGGAGAACAACTAGAAGTGAAGGGCACAGTTAAGTAGCGCATCTGGTTACGCTGAGTCGGTACCACGCTGTGCGGGCGGAGTTGGAAGACGGTATTTCGAAGACGGTAATTTTGGTGCACCTTCGGCGCGAGAAGAGTTGATAAAGTGGTTACGCAACTGCGGACCCTTTAACTCGCAATGGGCAAAGGACCGATGGTCCACGGCGGTGAGGTTACACTTTTGTTTTTGAGGCACGCCGCATTACGCCGATTTGCAGACGCCTTCCTCAAACGCGACAATCCATCCCGTAAGTGCAGATGATGTATCGCTCACAAGTACGTGATAAGGACGCTAGGTGCTCGTGATGAAGGCAATGTGCCGCCCATTGCCCAAAGCAACACCCAACCTTAGTTCTCAAAGGATTCTTGTTAGTGCTCTCAAACTGGTGGTTTTCATTTCATATGGTGAGAGTGAAGTGTAAACTCTCCAAGCACGCCTGCTTCTTCGCCGTAGGCTCATACGTTTTTGGACCGGTAGGAGACCCACCGATGATATTCGCATGCTTCCTGGGTCTTTTTCTACCGTTGAGTCACTTAGCACCATGTCACAACTACCCATCAACTGTGATCGCAGGAGGTGCCTCCAAAACGCCCTTCTGACAGGAAATGAATGCGTAGCGGATCCAAAATGAATTGTTAGACTCAAATTTCAATTCCAAGAAGATAGTAATCAGTTTCTGTTGACATATTGGAGGAGAATGGTAATTACCAAGCAGCACCTGTTCCATTGTGAAAACTCTTGAGGCGTTCATATCCAGAAACTGAGGCCAAAACACAGGGGTGTAGTCGGTTGAAGCGAACAGTAATGGATTATAGATAGGCTTGAACTGCTCGCTGAATAACACCGATCCAATCTTGTCGTTTTTTTCCATCCACTCGCCCTGAAAATTAGTCCAGGGTGAATACTGATCCGCGACCATTCAAATCATCAGTCATTAACGGACATGTATGTAATCATACACACGCAGAAGTTTGTCGATCCTCCCTTTCAACGTTTCTCAAAACCGGTCACGCGTCTCGTTGAAAAACAGCGAAAATGACAAAATAAACTCATTGGCAAATAAGCAAAAAAACGATCACCGTCTATTAGATTGTGTTTTAACAAGGATTGCAGTCAAGATGTTATAACCCTCAGAAAGGCTGTCATCAAGAGGAAACGCGCAAGTGAACTCACAAGTGACTCCAAATTGTTCGTAGATCATCTGTGTTGTACTGGCTGTGTATTGTGCCAGTAGACCGAGTGACCTGGGTCGAAGACGATCAGGTGTTCATTACGGCTGCGTTATTATAAGTACGCCTGAAACACATAAGCTCGATTGCGAGAAAGCATTTTTTGCTTTCCGACAATGTTTTAATCAATATTTTTGCGCGAGCGGTGAGCTTATCCAATTCAACAGTAGCGGTTTGATGAAGATGGGAGGTGACCGTTTCGGACGAGGAGATGTTGGGAAATGCAGCGTTCAGACTTGACGACGGCTGCGATTCGGTAGCGCGATCCGACGATCGGTGGGCATGCTTTCGAGACTGGCATCGACTCGCGTCAAAACTGCGGCGAACGAAGCGCTGCGTCCGAAGATCTGAAACGCTGCAAAACGTTAGTGAAAACAGTTGTAGGCAGAGGTACCTGACCCAACACAGACTGGACATTACAACCTATGAATGAATAATCGTGACAAATAGAGAAATTCAAACAGTGTAACATTGCGCAGGTGAATCTTGTGTACGGTTAAATTTTCATAGTAATCCAAGGCCGCTGCTGTTATCACGAACTTGGTGACCTGAGGGGTTTCTGCGACGGCACTTATGCCCAGCGCGAGCACTAATGTGATCAGGTGGAACGAAAAAACTCTGTTCATAAGTCAACGCGATTTCCTGGACAAATTTCTGGCAGCCGTAGGGGCAATTTTTTAGCGGAAGATAACAGGTAATTCCTAAACATAATAAATGGGGATGTCGAAAAGTTATAAGCTGAAACAGATTGCCTCATTTCTAGAAAACATACTCCCCATAAACCAAAGTCGTGTAGCACCGAGTTGTCCCATCTACTGCATTTAACGAAGAAGAGGCGGTGACACCTGGCTGCAACATAAACATCAGAAACATAAAACGCTAAAAGGGAAGCTTAAACGTTGCACTTGCACGTGGTATTATAGCTGGGTGGAAGTGACACTAACACATCGAGCATACCATAACTTTCATGTACTCGAATACCAATGCCAGACTTCAGCATAATAATTATTTCAGACTGATTCATGTTTTGTAGTGGATTGCGCAAATCCACATCTAAACAGCTGATCATTTGAAGAGCAGCACTAAAGGAGAACTTCTCAATTAATTCACTCTGGAACTGTTTGTACTGTCCAGTGAGGTTTTGTCAAATGAATCGCTGGCCATCTACATAGACATCAGTGCGGTAACGCCACCGACGCATTGGCTTGCGAGCAAACACCTGAAGAGGAGAATCAGTCGCATCATGTCCCCAGGGATTTCGGATACCTCACCTGTACTACAGAGCTGTCATTTTCTTGAACAGCAACTCCAGTGATCACAGTGGCGTTCACATGCGAATGCCCTGAAATAACCATTCAAATGGAAGATAAAATTTTCAGCTAATGAAAAGAAAGGGCACTTATTCCAGCACGCACGACAAGTGGCAGACATTCCACGGGCGCGAACGGTCGCGGAGAAACTCGCTTACATTTTTTTGTAATTCATAGCAATTAATAACGCACTATTAGAAGTTGAGAAATACTGTGGGTATCGAATGTTTTTTCTCCCCAGCAGACTTCTGCGGATATGACACAGAGGCAAAGGCTGGCAACGCTCGCATAGGCAGCACTTTATGCAGTAGAAACCCCCGGACTCGCAGTGTCGGTGAGCCCTGCCCTTCAGCGCTGAGCAAAGTCCTTTCCTCAGCTCCGGTTTTTTAGTTTGTTGTCATATTTAGCGACATAGAATTAGGTTGGCGGGATAAGTTCTGTCACTTTTTTAAATTGGCTTTCTCTCTTTATTAGATGAGGCGTGTAAGGATCGAAAATTGTACGCATGCCACTGGTTGCCGTTTTTTGAACAGCCTCATTGATGGCCGTCGCTTCCGCAATGCACGGGATGGCGCGAAACAAATACTGGACTCACCGTCCAGTTCTTGGCTTAACTCAGACTTTTCGAGGTTTTCTCGTAATTTCTCGTCCAGTAATGATTGATTACGGGAGGCAACTCGCAGTTAGAAGGAGCAATGTCTGTGCTACACCACTGCAAGGGGAGAGCCATCCAGCTCTATTGCATGAGGAACGGCTAGAACTTTTTTGGAAGTGCGCTGCACTATCAGAAGCATTTGGAGGGGTCGGTGGCGATGGTAGTGGATAACATTCTTGTCATACTGCATAAGAAAAAGCAGGATGAAGCGAGCCGGTACTGAATAGAAGACCACTCTTTGATGATTAAGTGTCTCACATTACCCGTTCACGAGAGGGGGCCGTTCCAGGTATTAGGCGAATTTTTCGGTTCGAAAAGAGTGACAGAACTTTTCCGCCAACCTAAATAGATTCGTGAAAGCGTTATGACTGGACTTTGGTTCCATAATAAAAGCGTTTCTATCAAAAAATAATTTTCACGAAAGACCACATAAAGTGTCGTCTGGCTGCTCCAACCGTACTTGAACCATCAGTTTATGAGCAGGATCATCGCTCATAACCAACACGAAATAGCCTTTTCCTGGGAAAGATATTTAGGACGCCATCGAATCGTGACCAGATGCGGCTCACCGTACATGGTATGTGGAATAATCAACTATGGCCCCGAATTTGCCAGTCATAGCTCTTCTCTCATAGTGGGCCGCAGTGTAAAGTCATTTGTCAATGCGTCACTGTACTGTTAGGCAGCCGCCGCGATCCCGGCTGAACTGCCTCCAACTTAAACGGAAAACGCGAAGTTTTTTCTTGTTTTGTTGGTCAAAGAGGTTGTTAGGTGAAACTCTTCATTGGAGTTAGTATGACGCCTCCGAACTAGAGAGGGACTCAGGGGCCTAAACATGGCTCAAGGTCTTGAGCGCACCTATACTTCCTAGTTGATCAGTACGCTCAAAATGCTAAAAAATATGCCGTACACTCCAAACGTCTGTGCAGCACAAAGTATGAAACACTCTAAAAGAAGAGATCTCTACGTATGCTGCCACATCACGTTCTTCTCAACGCGACAACGAAAGAGCTCAAGAGAAGCTGACTCGAAAAAGATTAGAATACGTTGGGTCTTTCCATGTTAGGGTTTACCACAATTATCATATTTCGTGTCTCAAATCGAAGAAAAGAAAACTGACGACCAGACGGTGGTGCTTTTGTAACCCTGGCAGCATTTTGTCATAACGCGCAGTAGTAAATTCATCAGTGTGTGCATCTCTAACAACAAATAATGAGGTGACGAGAGCTTCAACGGAAGCAATGGCACCCGACATAAGATTCTGCTTCTTTTGTGATAATCTATTATCCTCCACAAAGACTAGCGCTCCTCACCTATTTAAAGACAGCTTCCGCGATATTAAAGGGCTGTTTCATAATTGCTGATCAATTATGAAACGAGCAGCCTGACAAGTTAATCTCAATGAATGGAAAAAAAGAAACACAGAGCCCTCAAGAAGCATCCATATTCCAAATCGTGGACGCTGACGTCACACTTCCTGTGGTCTTGGTCATGCCTTGTCAGCAAATCACTTTGTCACATCTCATAGTGAATCTCATCGAATGGCGAAGAAAAGAAATTCAAAAAACAAACAAAAACATAAGGGAAAATTCTTGAAAAAGAAAAGGAAATCATTGCAAAAGACGGGCGGTCGGCGAACCCAGGTTACGGTAGCGAGCATGCTTTAGTGTAGTGAAGTGCGTCGAGCTTTTGCACCACAGAAATTGCATCATTCGTGATTTTTACGCGTTTTGCTAGATGGGTTGCTGTTGAGCTGTAATGTGCTTCCTAATGATAAAAATGTGATGAGGAGAAGTAAAGAATGGTTTATGGGCTCGAGCGGCGGTCAGTCAAAAAAATACTATGCAGGTTTCCGGATTAATGACTACGCGCCCAACAAGGAACGAACTGGGGAGCGGCTCTCCGTAGTAGGGCTAGCTAGTAAGGCGGTCCAACTGAGCGTGCGTTAGACTTGAACTTTGAGCGGTTCTAGCTCGCTTCTCGCTCGCTGAGGAGTCGCGAGAGTGAGATAGTATCTAGCTTGGGGGCTGAACTACCTTGCCCAAGGAAGGACGACCATGTACTACTTGAGCGCGGGGGCTGTTTTTTGAAGGGCGATACGAGAAAAAACCAAATTTAAGGTCGGCCGTGATTTCAGAATTCAGTATAAATGAAGATCATAATAGTGGTACTGAGAAACTTACGTGCAACACGTTCTGTATGGCATGAGATCCAGTTGATAATTTGACATTGTTGGAATGAATGGTGGCTGACGGAACGGTGACGCACCAAACTTGTGCGCGCGAGCTGGTGTACCCGGTTGGAAAAACCTGTAATATAACTTGAAAGGTCAGTTGCTGGAAACTAACATGGTAGCGAAAATCTGGACTGATGAACAAAATTAGCTGAAACATAGAAGGTTGTAAAATACAGATTATGGTCTCTTCCAATCCCCTCCTGCTGGAACCATTAACGGCGTTTATCACTTTGGCGAAGCATAGGGAGCAAGCGCATCCGTAAAAAATTGATCGGGCGAACGGGCCGTTCATTTATGGATGAAGTTCGAGCTATTTATAGTCGAAGAAGCACGGTTCTTCTCCAAGAGCACGGCTTTCGCCCATTCGCGAACTGTCAAAGCGACCGTACCTGTTATAATCACCATCCGGTTCCCAATCATCAGTGAACATTAGATATCCGTCATAATCGTAGCAGCACTGCTGTGATGAACCGGTTGAGCTGAAATTGGAAGCTCTTAGGATTTTCAACAGCCAAAGAATGAAAGAAAACGTTTCAGCAGATTATTTGATGGACTCTTTCATTGCTAAGAAGCAACCCAGCGAAAAACTAACAATTAGTGCTGTTTTTTTCATGTAGAAGTAATCAATACCAAGGCCGCGTTTATACTTTGCGACATCAGAGAATGAAGAGTAGTGGAGTAGTGGAATGTGGTAAGAAGAGTATAAGTATCGATCCAGCGAAAAGAAGAAGAGCAGAGTCAGAGAAAGCGCAAGGCGAGAGTATATGTGCCAAAGAAAGCTGAGATCCGATCGACTCATACCCTTTCACAGTCATTATCACTGCAGTCAGTCGGGGCGGATAGGCGTGTCAGCAATGCGTGGGTTTTGGCGCGGAGTCAGGCCGTTTTCGTTCTCCATCGATCGCTGCGGCTTCGGGAGTTGAGTGGTGGAAAAGGGGCTGCCGCTGCATCAAAACGCGCACCTGGCTGGCACGCCCCGAATGACTTCAGTGATGATGACTGTAAATTTTAATTATAAGTTTACCAATTCCCGCAGTCTCTAACTCTCTTATTCTCGCAGTTCGCTAGCGACCGGAGTCAATCGATTCCTACTGGCTCCCTTCGCGGATTATCCTATTCTCTAACGCTGCAAAGTGTGAATCTACTGAAAGCATGCAAGCAATTGACCAACCTTGGCTGAACGCCTTGAATGCAGTGCTGAGCTCCTTTGTTGACTGGACATGATGTATCGCCATCCTTGTCACAATCCATAATGGGCATATATCTACCAAGATCAAGCAGGGCCTGAAACCAGATGTTTAGGGACTATATCAGCCGTAATCGATGATTCTTCACAAGCAACACGAATACATGGTTAATGAAAGCATCTTTCAGTTAGTCATCCCAGGAACAATAGAGGATATTGATTGGTTGGCTTTGCCACAACGCGACCGCTCGCGTCAGTGGTTGATAATCGCACATTTAGCTAGATTAGCAATAATCATAATCAGTACCTGAGACATTTTACATGGGCAGGGGATGTCTTTTGTGAGATCCATCTGGAAATTTCTGCGTTTACCATCGTACTCAAACCATTCAATACACATATCCAAGGCCCAGTTCAAGCCATAGTGCTTCTTCCAATCCGGTAAATAATACCTGCAGTAAAAAAAACTTATAACCATGTATTAGTTTGTTACTGCAGATTTCAATGATTCTAGAACGTCTCAGGAGTAGCTAGAAGAATCGATAATCTGTTAGAATCAACACTGACCAAGGGAACGGCGTTGGCCTACTCCACAAAACACCATCTTCTGTATCTGACAATGATACACGCACGAATCCAAATGTGAATTTTTGCCAAGCATTCTGTAAACCGATAGATCGATCACAACTGTAGCCTTACCGATTGCTATGAAATAGATCAGAGGATTTGATACCGATTACCTTAATCAGCGGTTGCCGTGTAAGCGAAGCTGGTTTAAATGAGTAGGAACCAGAGTTCGTGACACCTTTAGCCAAATAGTCCACTTGAACAAAATGAGATCTATAAAGTACAAATACTCTTCAGGGCTACGGTAGGGTTACGGTTGAATTACTAAATCAATACCGCACCGATCGGCATCTTCCCAATAGCCGAAAAGACTAATATCAACACGAGCACCAAAGTTGTACGTTAAATTCAACGCTTGCCAGGACATTGTCAACGTTTCGGCATACGCTGATACCTACAAGCGTTCCAAGCGATCAATATACGGAGCTATCCAATCAATATTACCCTTACCATCGATTATTAACGTCGTCGACATCATCCTTTAGTGATATTGAGCGCCGTTCAACACTGCGCGACTCCCGTACCACTATAAAAGATACACATAAGTATAAAATCTACTATCGTGAAGTTACGTCATATCTTCCACGGTTGTGAAATAGATGCTGCCTTGACCCGCGTGGGAAGCGCCACGCGTTGCCCACACTGCATCATTATATGATATTTCAGCTAAACACAACGCGTTCGTATTGTCGGTCATAGATATTAGCCGTTCATTGACTGCAACTGTAGCAGATGAGCAAAATTCTGTGCCTTTTGGTAGCTTCCACTTTACTTGCTGTATATGGGCGGTAAAAAAGAAATATACTATGGCTAAGGCTGTGCCGTCATCAAGTACGCAGAAAAGTACGAGCAGCTTTATTTACAAAAGTCAAAGCCAGGCGCGACGACAGCACACTACCTGCGCGTCCCAAGTACACATTTGTTCGCAGCGAATGATGGGGCGTGTCAGTGACTCGAATTTGGCAAGCCGCAGCTCGTTCTACACCAATTGTTGAAGCAGGTAAGCGTCAAGAATTGTTGGAAAACAGCCGATACTATTGATATAATTGACCTGTCGCCCGGCGCAAGAAAAAAAAAAAGAAAAGAAACGGACAAGCACCGCGTTGAACTCCCTTGCCGACACGCCCCATCATACGCATGCGGACAAGACTGTACCCCGTTGAAAGGCAAGAAACTTACCAACGTAGAATTTGCCAAAAAATGGGAAACTTTGACCGCCATCACGACTCATTCGAATGGAAACAAGACCAGTTTTATGGAACATCGGCATGATACATCGCGCTCTGACTCGATTCAAACGCTTACAATCAACTTGCCAATTTTCAAAATTGACCTGAAATAAACGAAACGCTACTGAGCTGGCCATGCAAGAGAGAAAAGTATTCAAAGCGATAGGTAGCACTTTTGGTACGACACTTTGCTCTCACCTTGATGTTATCAGTAGGCCTCAGACATGGTCCTGACACATTTATTGCCATACCACCTTGCATGGGACCCCATGGAGGCGCTGTGATCATACGACCTGCAAATGAACTGTTCATTAACAATATATGAGAGCAATGTAATAGCAATATTGTCATGGTGGTGGAATCAGCGAGGTTAGGGGTGGCAACCCTACACAAATAAGCGACTGTGTCTCACCAGTAGATGCATTTGTACATCCTGCAGGTATGATCACCTCGTCGATACGGTGAATCCATCGGCCAGGTGTGAGCACATTAGAAAAGTAGCCGAGTTTCCAGATACGTCCTAGAATACAAATGGGTATCACTCAACACAATCGGAGGCCATATCCACGATTAGCTGATGGGAGTTCTGTCAAGGACGAACGACCGACTATCAAAAGGCAGCGTTCAGACTTCGTGATGAAGCGGGTCGAAGCGCTGCACGCGCGTCGACGCGCACCGTTGCAGCAGTGCTCAAATCACGACGTGAACGCAGCCATAATGGACTATCGATCAGCACCACAGCTTTGAGAAGGTATGAGAGAACAGAAGGATACGCGATGCGTCACACAGTCTGGCACCCTCCTATCCTTGTGTACTCTCCCAAAACACTAGCAGCCGGCGCCGATCGATACCTGCTCACGGTTGCGTTAGCGTCATTGGAGCGCGATTTCAATGGAAGCGCGTCGATTCGCGCTATCGCGAGGTCTGAACGCTGCCTAAACCTCAACGAGGTTCAGCGATAATCGGCGTCACGACTTAATACTACAACATGCAGTCAGTCTACATGAAGTACATTCAAGCCAGCAGTTCCGAAATAGCAATAAAACATAAAAAGGTGCTAACACTGTTGGGGAAGGGAGGGGGAAGGACCGCTCGACCGCTTCTAGTATTTAGAGCGCGTTCTGAATTCGCGATCGCGCTACAGTGGG
>MU914333.1:10232-22105 GCA_036418165.1 Cooperia oncophora | reverse complement strand
GTTTACTCAAATAAAGTACGCCTTAAAAGGTTATCCCAAAAAGTAAAGTTTGTTAGATTAATTACAGGGACAGAATTTTGGAAATTATTGCGATGCTGCGTGCCGCTGCTACTCTGTCATTGGACGGTTTTCAAAGTTTCTAATGCTTTGCAGTCCATCGGAACAAGATCACTTCTGTCTGAGTGTTCGTTCGTTTTTTCTATTCTTTTTTACAACTCTCGGGAAACCTATGTTGTTCCCAAAGCATTAGAAACTCTGAAAACCGGTCCAGTATCAGAGTGGCAGCGGCATGTTGCATAGCGATAATATTCAGAATTCCGTCCCGGTAACGAATTTAATCAACCAACATCATTTTTTAGAACAGCCTTTTCAGGCGTACTTGGTTTCAGCAGACAAAGTTTTTATGTGCAATTTAAGAATTGTATGAAGCTATTAAGCACGTTGGCGAACATGCGCCCCCTCTGCTGACGCGCATGCTTTTTGCCGCGTGGGACATTTGCGTCCCACAGCTGGGATGCGGCATGGGTAAAAAACCAATTTAAAAACCTTTCAAATTTTCGAAAGCTACATATTGTACAGGAAGGCATTGTAGAATATACAGTAGCTGCAAAACAAGCAGTTGTGTCATTGAGAGTATTTTACCGAGGAGACAAACGAAAGTGATTCTTAGAAAAAAAAGATAATTCTTGGATATGTAGAACTGAAGCTCCGCATGGCAGATAGCTAATGGGATAAGGTTAGCGAAGCCTTGCTAGCTTCCGCAATGAATTCTGACCATTCTTCAATTTTTTTGGCGTATAAACGCCCTAGCATTTATGCGCATTCTTCGAAAATAGGGAAAAACTGCTTTGTCCCACGCGGCAGACACGCGAAAAGGCGCCTTGTCGCCAATGTGTTAAAAAGCGCGCGACTTGGGCTTGTTCCAAGTTATTTTGGCGCGACTGTATAACACATTTACAAATACTCCCTTTTTGGGATGCGGTGTGGCCTATCCAATGATTTGCGGGACTGGTACCAACTTACCGTCACCCGGGGAGGGGGTAGAAATCTTGATTGGGCTGGGCGGGAGCCGATACGGGATTTAATCCCCCACCGTGAGCGTGGTATGCGTCTCACTTGCCATTACAGCACTATCCCTCATGAAGTGGATACATAATCATAATAGATAGGGATATTATCTAAATATGGGAATGGAAGTGTACTCAGCGCATGAGACACCTGTTGGCGATATTTGGGGTGCTAGGAGTGCAAGAAGAAGGTTCTCATGGAAGCAAAAGACCTTTCTTGAAGAGAGATACGTTTGGCTAGTGAACCCCTTTATTCATTATTTTCGGCTGCTTATATAGCCTAGATTTTAATATAAAAGTCTCATTAAAAGGCTTCGTGACAAATCATATGTGGAAGGCAAAACACATATGGAAGGTGATTCAGTCAGTGGGAAGATATGAACACGTCAAAGGTTACATAATAAAAAGTGATTCAAGCAAGAAGAATTCTGCGCATGCATGATAAATAGTACTTTCAGTTGCTACCACAATTCGTACGATTAACAGAAGAAGACCACCGTAGAGTCTCAGAAGTTCGGGAACGTTCCAGTGAAACATTCATCAGTACGTACTCAGAAACCGTTTAAAGTGCACGGTGGGCCTTTCAGAGCAAGAGAGTTCGTGTTTCCGTGAAGCGCAGTTTCTCAACCTCAAATATCATCCCAAAAGTTGATGAGAACTTTTTATTTTACTGAAAGTACCCACAAAAGCAAATTGTTCATGTGTTTCTCGGCAAACTGGCAGATATCGCCAGTATAAAAGAAGGGTAAAGATTGCTGTGTATCAATCCATTCAAGGGATACGACACGTACTCCAACTCCATTTGGAATCGTAGTGGATTGTTAAGTGCGAAATATGGACGTGTAATAGCGTGCTGGCGCAGCTGTATGGCACGAGACAGTGTTTATCCTACACGACAAATGTGGTGTCAATTTATCGGCTCTGCAGGATAGAACCCTTTGTTAAGAGCAGTTCGGCGGCGGGGGAATGAGGGGGGGGGGCTTTTGCACTTTTGCTGCTTCCCATCAATGTATCCACCCATCTAGAGAGCCTTTCCTTGGGCTGTATTACCATGGTGGCTGAATGAGCTTGCTCCAGCTTCACTAGAGCTCGCAGAAATGCACCAGAGTGAGACTTGAAAACCGGAACTATTGGACCACTGAAGCAGGGAACCACTGCCAGTACCGCACTTCTTCTCATCCACCAGTATGTTAGTCCCCGGCACTGGTTAATGCACGTCGGACGTAATCCTACGGTAATTTATCTGTCTCTCAGCGCGGGTATCATGCAGCGTAAGTAAGGCCCACACAAAATCTTTACCCCCTCAGTGCGATCTCCCAAACTTAACTCGCCCCCCCATCACTTTCTATGCAGCTCGTTACAAATTTTAATCGCTTTTTTTCCAAGAAATTAAGTGTTGAGCGGCTGGCGTGTGGGGTCTCGGGTATACAGCGCCGCGTGAAACGAGAACAATCAACAAACGGGAAAATTTGCTTCTTCCTTCGAAAAAACATAGCTCTTCGTGGGTTTAGAGTACTGCCCACCCCCCACCGAGTAAGATCGATAATGTTTGTATGGGATTGTCGCCAACCACGGACGCTTATACCCTGCTCTCAAAGAGGCGCTGCCTGCCTCTCTCAGTTTGCGTCACACACGCGTCCAATAATCAGCCTAACGACCTCGGCACTATATTTCACAATTTTAGTTTTGATATTTTCCAATGTTTTCCAGAGCACAGGCATCTCAAAGCATCACCTCTAAAATATTAATTCACATCCATCCTAGGTTCTCAGCTTGTATCGTGATCTCCTGCGTTACTCGAAGACGCTGAAGTACACTGATCGGGACTATTTCACTTCGAGAGTTCGCGAAGCTTTCGAGCGTAGCAAACGAGATTCGCCAGCAACTTCTATGCACAATTTTAATGTGAGGGATTGTTCAGTATTCTTCTGTTGGTAATTCCTGTGCAGTTCATACCTCTCGATTGTTTTGTTCAAGCCAAATGATTACAAATATACTCGAAATCCCTGAGATCGGGTAGGCGTGGCCGTATTTTTCAACTTAACCTGAAGGTGTCTATGCTTCTGGTGAGATATTTTCATCTCGACACAACGGTGCCGTGTCTCAGTCCCAGACAAAAAGAACAAGATGTCAGTTTGGCCCAAGTGGAATATCCCACGAGGTAACCAATTCGTGCGCATGTCAATGCCAGCCTACTTGGCTCAGGGATAAAGCGAGGTAATTCATCATGTGACCTTTACTGAGAGCTTCTCACAAGATTGTGAGCCGCATGTTTTTTCATTATCACTTTAGCATTCGCTTCTTCACCTATTTTCAGAGGGGGCAACAGCTACTACAATTGAAACGTTTCATTTGAGACCATGGTTTGCGTGCTAGGTATTGAAGGGTCAGCGAATAAGATTGGGGTAAGTCATTGCGCCACAGGTAAACACCTATTTTGGTCTCATATACGCTTTTGGGCTCGATGTTTTATTTCTGCAGGTTGGCATAATACGAGACGGTGAAGTGCTATCTAACCCACGTGCAACTTTCCATGCACCACCTGGTGAAGGTTTCCGACCGAGCGAAACAGCACAACACCATCGTCAACATGTATGTGACGTCTTTACTGTTCTTTTTTGCAGGAAGTTGTTGTGAAAACCATTTTCTTTTGATTTAGATCCTAAAGATACTCAGCAAAGCTCTCGATGAGGCCGGTATCAAGGAACCTGAGAAGGAAATTGATGCAATTGCGTACACCAAAGGGCGCAAGGATCGGGAGCACCTATTACAGGTTTGTTTTGTTCTCCGTTGTTGATTTATGAGAAATTCCAAGGAAAATACTGCTAAAGACTGAAACTTGTAAATCAGAGGTTTGGTGTGGCATGGTTGCACGCACACTATCTTTGTCGTGGTCTTTGCCACTGATTCCCGTCAATCACTGCATCGGTCACATTGAAATGGGTAGACTCATAACTGGTGCAGATAATCCTGTGGTACTGTATGTTAGCGGCGGAAACACGCAGGTGAGGTTATTTCTATCTGCTCTTTCTTTAGTTTCTGAAAGCAACCATCGTTCAGGTCATCTCTTATTCGCATAAACAGATATCGTGTGTTTGGAGAGACCATAGATATTGCTGTTGGTAACTGTCTTGACCGGTTTGCTCGAGTCGTTAAACTTCCGAACGATCCCAGCCCAGGGTATAATATAGAACAAGCAGCCAAGAAAGGTACTCTTTGATTCACCGATAGCGAGAATCTTTTCTGATTGAAGTTATTGTTCAATAAAAAAATCATATCATCGAAAATGAGCCGCATTAAGAAATTCGAAAGATGGCGAACGGATCTCAAACCTGTTGAAGAAATCCATTTATAGAGAACTTTGGAAGTTATAGTTATAACTTTCGTATCGCGCAATGCGGCATTAAACAGCAGTTATCAAATAATTACAGCTTAAAAGACTTCGGAGGTGTTGTTGGGCGAAGTGCTCCCTTGAAGCAAGCTGCTAGAAGTCTGCACTTGTCCTACAGTCGTCAAATAGCCACTCTTCAATCACTGTGACAAATGGCTGTCATGCTCAACTTTCTTGCGCCTATTCTGCGCTGTTTTTGCTGTGGTTTCTAGAGGAGGCAAGCGTTCCGGATCAACCAGGTTTTATGTCAGAGTGAAGGTGGAGGTTCCCCCGTGATCATGCTTGTCCGCTGTTAACTACCCGCCATCGGTAATGGTGGTTCAAATCTGAATTGCATCGAATCCTTGGTTGGACCCGTCCCAGGCCCTAACAGGCCATTTCAAGTCTATGAGGATACAACACCTGCGTGTGAATTGTGCCTAGGTCATTGAAATGGCCCAACCCTATTCAATCCTAATATCACGAATCGATTATTCGATTTTGAATATAACTGAAACATGAGGAGCATCATAAAAGAGACTGATATGCGGTGGTTGCCGAATGCTTTATGCCTATCCTTTAGCTGGGATAGAGTACGTAGCAAGCGCGGATTCTATTTCAAGAAAAAGAGAGCTGCAGTTAATACCCCGCTTATAACTCAAAGTTAGGGAGAGGTGGGATCGAAGAGCTTATACCTAGTCGTTTCAGTATCTGGTAAAACCCTGCTCTTTCTTGTGGGAGTGGAGTTGGTGGTTCAGTAATCTTTCGCTCTGAGAATCTATCCACTCCACCGAACGCCAGCACTTTTTATCGGTTTTCGCTGGTAGAAATAGATGGCTTTACGCCTGACAATGAGCTATTCGAATATTGCCTAAGTTTCGACTCCCTTATTCACAGTACTCATTACTTCGCCATCATTTCTATCATCCTGCAATAGAAAAGCTACATAACATGTTCCGCGGTTCTAAAAATAGTTCAAGAGTGTGTTCCACTAGATGCTGTTCAGGAAAGAAACTCCTGGATTTGCCGTATACAGTGAAAGGAATGGACGTTTCATTTTCTGGTATACTTTCCACGATCGAGAGCAAAGCGCCACAGGTTTTAGCATCAGGAGAGTTCACCGTCGAAGATCTCTGCTTTTCTCTGCAAGTAAGCTTTTTTAAAGCACATATTTCTTCCTTAATAATCTATGTGGACAAAAAAAGTTAAGGTTTTTGCCGATGATCAATCCCTTCGCGGGATGCGACACGCATTCTGCTTCTATTCAGAATCGCAGTGGCTTATCGAATGCGTGGATGTGGCTTGTCGGATGTGGCTACGCAATGACTTGGGGAGGGGGGCATTGGATGTACAAGTCAGTGCTCTTATCCTCCCTGACGAATCTGATATCACGTTCTTGGCGGTAAAAGGTTTGGTTGGGTTGGGCGGGACAAGACCCGGGATTTAAAACGAGGTTCGCGCGAGTGGTAAGCGCAATAGTTGTCACACACCACCTCCGCATCAGTCTATTCAGCGTATTTGCCGATTAATAGTTTTCTTTTTATACGTTTGTTTTTTGTCGTGGGATTGCTGTTTTTATGGCCTGCCACGATTTCGTCTTGTTGAAAGTCATCACAGGAGTGCTGAAGTATGGGCAAAAGTCTTGACTTAAGGCGAGGCTCGAGACCGCTCTTCACGTTTTCCTGGTGAGTGCGCTACCAGTTGCGCCACCGGGGCCTATCAGTTCAGTGGCTTTTGTGCCATAGTCTTACTCCCCTCGTTCAACGTGATGAGCCACTTAGTCGATATCGGCAGTGAACCACGGGGCGGGAAATTTCACATGTTTTGAAGTTGTTTCGCTATGATAACTGCTGTTTAATGCCAGGGGATGCGGTTTCGGTCGCGTTCGGTGTCAAGACTTTTGTCCATAACTCAGCATTATTTGTTGTTTCTCCAAGCAGATAAGCATATTGTTGTTTCAGGAGACGGTGTTCGCAATGCTGGTGGAAATAACGGAAAGAGCAATGGCGCATACAGGAAGCAGAGAGCTGCTCATTGTTGGAGGAGTTGGATGCAAGCAAGAGACTGCAGTACCTCAGGTCAGCAACCATGCGAGAAAGGGCACACCATTTGTTGGGATTTCGGTCGAGTCCATACGGCCTCACCCCTCCCTAAAAGGTGGCTTGATACAACTCCCCTCCGCATCGAGCTGTCGGGGCGTGGGGCGGGGGGTTTATGTTAGCGCGTGTGAAAGCGGGGGAAAACCACTGCGATAATACTACTTACCCCTCTGCTAATCGCTACGCTGACCACATTTAATGGATTTTCCCTACTTCCTACCAATTTCCCGAATTCTCGCCAATACGTCCAAAAGAACTCCTCCTGTTTATAGGTCCCTGAAGAAATCATACGTGTTCGGTCAACTGATGGTGTGCCCTGATGCGAGGTTTCAAATGTTCCTGTCATACCATCCATAGCCGCAAATCTTGGGTGTGATTCTGCGTTTTCGAGGAAATGGCGAGTTCTATGTGCGCTGAGCGTGGTGCCCACCTCTTCGCCACAGACGAACGTTTCTGCATTGACAACGGGGCGATGATAGCGCAAGCTGGGTGCCTTATGCATGAGGCAGGGCTCAAATGCGAGGTATTGCTGTACCTTATTTAAAAGTGTTGTCAATACGGATGACAATGTTCAAAGTCAATAGAGTGACTAAGGTAAGGCCCAACGTATTACTTTCAGCTGGAAAAATCCACGATCACTCAACGTTATCGTACTGATGATGTCAACGTTTGTTGGAGAGACAAATAAGGATGTGCACTAAAGAGGTTCAAAGTGATAGCACCAATCAGTGCCTTCTCATCATAAGTGTATGCTGTAGAATTTCCCAAGAACAATGTTTACAGTATTATTAAAACATTCGTGGTTCAGGTCCTCGAGCTTCGCACGAGTTGTCCTATCGCATAGGACAAGTCGTGGCAGAGGCTCGAGGACCTGTTCCACTGGACCACTCTCTTCATGCTAGTCTTGTCGTCCTGGTGTAGTGAAACGCTAGGGAACGATTTTGCGCTCGCAGTTCTCCAGTCCGACTTTTGCATAAGTGCTTGCAGAATTGGTGCTCGCAGTTCCCTTTAGATTTGCAAAAAAAGGTAGGTCTGAAGTCTGAGGTCCAACAAGGCTCTAAAGTCATCACTTAATCGGCCCATTTTATTTGGCGTTTTCTGTTTCTCTCTGTTATCTAACATTCCATTCTATCTCTTGGAGTCATTGTGGACGATCTCCGATTTCAGGGTTGCTTCACTTCGCGCTTCACAGTGATGCAAGGGCGTCCGTCGCAACGAGCCAAAAGGACGCCAAACGTACAAGGTGGCTTGACTCTTCTGCGTTGCTTCACTTCCTGGAAGATCCGGCATTTGTCTGTTTTAAGTCGTCCTCGTACCTCATCTCCCCCTGTTCTCTCCCTCTGTTTCTCAGCGGGCCGGGAAGGGTGGGGTCGTGCATGTACCCCTATAAGTCTGGTCACCATAACCCGCAAGCGGAATATCTCTCCCTGGCGACGGTGCAAATGTCTAAAAAAAGTTAAATATATTTATTTAAGTATCGTATACTATTAAACTAGGTTTGTAAATCGCTGCATTTCAGTGATTCTGTTAGGCCAGTCTGCTTTTCTAAATATATCACTAGAAAATGTTGAAACTTTCACAAAATATGACTTCAAAAAAGTTCCACGACACCGCCGAAATAAGGAACTAAGAGGACAATTGACAAAACTCAGAATCCCCCTCATGTTGAAAGTGTCCTTGATACCTCTGTAAACGGAGAAAAGCCTGTGTGGCTGGATGAGCTGAGGCTTGCTGCGCTCCCCCAGCGGGGCCCTGCCTCTTCGTATTCACGTCCATTTCTGGGCTTTGTGCATAGGTGGCGTCTCCAAACAGTTTTGCCCCCTGTTTCCTTCAGCCAACTGGTATCTATAAACTCATATCTGAACCTGGACCGCAAAGCCCCAAGTACTGATATTGAATTGGGAGGTTTTTTGTCAAGCATAATGTGGCCTACTTACATTTTTAAATTTGGCAGAATTCTCAGAAAAGCTAAGTTTTCTAATGAATTTATTGAACGAAGCGATAAGGGCACAGAGAAAAACAGCACTGAACTGGACATGGTTTTTTTTACACGGGTAGCAGAAAGGTGGATTGCCTTCTCCGTTGTCGTCTTTATATTGTTCTGTAGTTATAGATGTTTTGAGGGAAGGTGTGAATAATCTGCTAACTTCACAAATATTTTTACAAAAGTTGTTTTGTTATGGTTGTTGACTTTGAATATTCCTTAATTTCGCTCGTTTATTTTTTTCGAATAAATCCAACTCCTAAATTGTCATTGATAACAATCGTCACATGACTTCTAATACGATCTTATGCTGGGCAAAAGTATTTTCTTGGATGCACAATTTATGGGGATTGAAGACTTCGGCCCCTCCAGATTCAAGAAAGGCGAATGTTTACAGAAGTTGAGAGGTCCAAGTACAGACATTTCATAATGAGGCGAAAGCAAGTATAGTTGATATCACTGCAATCAGTCGGTCGTAGACAATTGTTCCAACTTTTCGTTTTCACAATTTCCATCATTGGTTGTTTGTTCCTAAACGATCACTACCCGGTCATCATTGCAGTGGATCATATGATAACAGGAGACGTTCCGGACAGTGGTTGGATGCCGACGAACCACCGAGGCAATTTCCAAAGCCGAATCCTCACGAAAAAAGATTATGGTCACAGTGTGGTGGTCATCGGCTGGTGTGATCCACTATAACTTTTTGTCACCAGGCCAAACCATCACAGCAGAGTCCTACTGTGAAGAAATCGACGAAATGTACCGAAAATTGCGTCAGCTTGTCAACGATTCTTTTGCATGACAACGCCCGCCCACACGTTTCACAAATCACTATCCATAAATTGAACGAATTGGGGGTTGAAGTTCTACCTCACCCGCCATATTCTCCAGACCTTTCACCAACCGACTATCACCTTTTCAAACATTTTCAGAACTTCCTTGCTGGAAAATACTTCATCAATCAGGACCAGGCAAAAAACCTTCGTAACCACCCAGTTTTTTCTCTGATGGGATTTATCGACTGGTGTCACATTGGCAAAAGTGTGCTGATTCGAACGGTGCTTATTTCGATTAAATCCGATGAGTATTAAGAAAGTTATGATCGTTTAAAGTGAAACACTCAAAACGCTGAGAACTTTCCGGACAACCTAATAAAATTTGTCAATTCAAGAAAAGGCTCCAATTAGGTAGACACGTCGATGGGAGGTAGCAAAGACGCAAAATACCCCACCCGTCGTCGCCGAATTGCTCCGTAAATCACTCCCCCACCCCCTCCCGAAACCAGGCTGTCTTCTATTCTATTCCATAAAATTGTGAATTCAGTTGGAATCCTCCCACCATCGACAAAACTTTTAGCACAGCGGTTCTGCTTAATGAGAGGATATCAACATCATACCTCGATACGTTTCATAGAAACGTGATGGTACGAAGCAAGTTACACTGGACTGACAGAGGAGTCGATCAAGAAGTATCTGCACAAATAACCTTGTCACGTGCTACAAATTATAATTAAATCAATATTTAATAAATCCAGGAGTGCAGCGGAAGCTTATAACCATGACCAAAAGTTCACCCATAAATAGTGAAAATTTAATCAAAATATAAAAGAAAAGACATTCCCACACGAAATATTGAAATGTGATGAACGGATTAATGAGTGAAACAGCAATACACGGTCGAAGGCTACACGTTTTGTTAATATTACCGTAAAATGGAGCTAGATCTCCAGCGTAGGTTCAAACGGTATTCGTAACATCACGACAAGACATGGAGAATACTTGAACGGATCACTCCTGGTCAATCTATCACAAGTGACATATAACGGTTAATAAACGCGGATACATGAAAAAAGCTAAAGATCACAAGGACGCTTCAGAATGAAAAATACACAGTCAAAGACGCTCGGTGCTTGGACACATTGAAAGGAAGCTACTGGAAATGTCAGCACCATAAAAATCCATATAAACCAATCTCTTACGCGGAATGGCTCATTTTCTGTACACTGGAAGAGGCTCGCATAACAAATCTCCGACAAAACCTGTTTCGCTGAACCTCAGCATACATATTCAAGTCAATGCACTCAGATTGGCCCAAGCACGGTGCTCAACTTTACCATCCAGAATTTGATAAAATTATAGGAAAGGTAGAGAACAACCAGATACGCAAGCGCCCACGCACCGTACATAATTGGATGTTGAGAGGCCTACAACGTCAAAGAAGTAATAATTTTAAACCAAAATGAAGTGAAAGAAAATTTGGGATTTTTTCCACTAATATTACTCCAAAAACTCACAAAAATTTCTTCGCTGAAACTCCACCTATAGATGCTACTCGTTGTTCTACTCATGAATATGATGTATATGAACATACAACAATTCCTGACGCTGGCACCATTTCGCGCCAAATGTGGCGCGACCACCTTCTTCACCAAATCCGATAAGAACTTGCATATTAAATGATATCCTGCTTACGAAAATGACGTTCTTTCTTGGACACCAGCGAAATTTAGCGCTCCGCTAAGACTGAGCTTGGGAGGAGGGGTGGTTCCCTTCCCGCAAGGCTCAGCCTTAACGGAGCGCGGATGACTAGAGTGCCTACTACACTGGCGCCCCCGACTGTCAAGAACGAGAGAGAGATACTGGCACCATTTGGCCAATGGCGCCAGCGTTATAAAACGAGCAATGACTATCGTGATTCAGGATGCGAGCAATCGCCCCGTATACAAGTTTTCAGCAATTTCGGTGAGAAAAGTGGTGGCACCAAACGGCCTTAGCGTCTTATAATGAATTTCATATTCGTGAACGGGCACTGAACTACCCTCTGTGGACGAAGTTTCAGCGAAAAATATTCGAGTATTTAAAGTAGTATGGTGGAAGTAGCGTCAAAATTTGCAGTAAACTGAACTTACAGTAGACGTTGTCATTATAGTTAACAGTACGCTGAACAGAAGGGCAGTGACTGCCGTGACAAGGTATATGAGAGCACGGCGTCGAGCGAAACCACCGACAGTTGAGCTGCAATCACGCAAGTAATAATGAAAAATAACTTATCCCGACCTTGGAAACTTTTGCTAACTATTTCGCTACTCGTTTCAATTCGTTTGCTTTTGCGCTGATCCTTTCTATTCAAATTTGAAACCAACAGAACAGCACAGCAAGTTCTCGTTTCTCGGCGAATATCCACTGATACTTTAAATACTTGAAGCTCTCCCGCACTGCAAACTTTCACTACAAAGTTCTTCTTTCTTCTCTTTTCTGCGGTTCGTGAAATCGTCGACCCTATCCCTAGATCCATTTTGGTTTGTTCATCGATAATTCCTACCGCTCTCAAGAAACTTCTGCAATCTACCG
>MU914332.1:6098-23650 GCA_036418165.1 Cooperia oncophora | reverse complement strand
GCCACCATCGCCTTGACCTATCCAACACTATCGATGTACCTAGGTCTCCATTCAAAGTTCCATGGGTAAGTTCAAATCATTCCCTCGTATCGTAAGATGCTCAACCAAGGGCCCATCACGTGGAAAGCACTTAGCAGAGTTGGAAGGGCAATCAAGTGCAGCTCGCTCAAAGTAGAAAAATAAGAAAACATGGTGTAATTCACATGGTGTGAAAATGAAAAGCGCTATGGACGAATAGGATAATGGTGGAAAAGGAGGTAGTAGAGAATAGCAACCCTAAGACCACGCGAGTTTATGCTGAAAAGAAAAAAATGTCGCTCTAACAGAGTGGAACAAATAACGGCGGTGGGAATAAACAGCATTCCATCATACTCTGGCGAGAACTGTGACGACAAAACAGAGTTTAATCGGCGACTCCAATTCTCTCTAGAGACCAAAATCCGATAAAACAATTCAGCATGAACTGGCGACCAAACTTTTCACCTTGTGCGGTTACGAAAAAAATATTTTACAGTTCTGAAGATTCTCACAGAACAACATGCGAGTCATACTGAGCCTATTGCCACTACCTTCAATCCAGTAATCTTATTGTTAATCTAATTATAACCACAAATTCTGGTGAAGGTATAAACTCATTTCAAATGTTTTAGGTTGGCAAAAGCTGGGCAGACTATTTCACTCCAGGTCACGTCCTGATCGAGTTATTTCATAGAAAATGTTTTTGGTTAAGAGTTCACTCCCGTAGATAGCACGGCATCGTGAACACGAATTACCACATGCGAAAAGCGGAATATGGGCTGAAAGCTGAAAAGAGGCGAAAGCCAGGCGCTCGAACCACAGACACTAAAGCCGTAGACCCGTCTTGGCGCCGGCATCCTTAGCGCATGAACTGGGCGTTTTCGCACTACGTCACCGTCATATCCTTATTCAAGAACGAAACTGTCTCTCTCGGGTTATGTTTTATTCAAATTCCATATTTTGAGGTGACGTGGCGATTTGATCCACTGACGCACATTCTGTTTCCCAGTGTCGCAAAATATCCAAGCGGAGTTTGACTCATGGGAAGAGAAGGTGGTGCAGATGAGAAATTCGGAAGTGAGGAATCCTCCAAGCAGCACCAATGCGTGAAGGAATTCCGACAGAAAAATTATGAGATATTACGATCAAATGGATTGGCAGTTTGAGAAGAGCACAAAGAGCAAAAAGATAACACCGACGAGTTAGCAGAAGCAAAATGTAGTTTTTGACGGAGTTTCGGAGTCAAAACGAAGGATTTTTGTGTAAACGAAGGTGATCCTAATGTGCAAATGTTGTCATCTAAAAGAATGCAGTTCTGGAGAATCGGAAAGTTTCCGATTGGGGCGTGAACAAAGATGTAATATCTCCCCATGGCATTTGGTTCTGTGAACGTTAGCCTACAGTCATGGCCTGCCAGTATGCAATCTCTTTGGCTCGATGAAATATTCCTCGTGGATGAATTACTTCAGATATTCCTCGTAGATCAATTACTTCAGTGGTAAGAACGAACTAAGCGTCGTTCTTCACTAGGACCCGTTCATACCTCGGAGACTGTAGTTATAATCGAGGGTATCGCGGAGCCGTCAAAGGCCAGATAAATATCAATCGGTAATCAGAAAATCGCCGGTATGTGATTATCCAGATCTATACCAGTAGTTCCCTGTTTGCGGTTTCTACGTGGCACTTTTTTCTGTAATTTTTTGTGATGAATTAAGTTTAATCACGTCCCTAGCATTTTGGGAAAAGAAAAGCACTTCAGTTAGAGATTTACCACATTCTCGAAGGGGAAACAACCTGTTCAAACAGTGTCAAGTTCTCTCTCTTAATTTCTCGGGCCCATATGGCTTGTTCTTTTTTCAGCTGTTCAATTTTCAGATGATTTCTTGAAATGAACAACTCTGAGTGTAAAGGGAAAGAATAAACTAATAAGCAAGAGTGTAAGAAACTCATCGGCCATCCTCACGTTCAACTTTTCGACAGCATCAGCGAGCTCAATTATAACAGTAATCATTGACGCGGTATTGGACTTCGTTCGTAGCAAAGAGTTCAAGTCAGCGAAAAAAACTTTCGACACGAAACGAGATGAGATAAAAACATGACGTCAGCACATACATATGATATCTGAAAGCTGTATCCCAATATCTGGCGGCAAGTCAAATGTTTTGTTTGCTTCTGCGGTCCAAACACTTCCAGAATAGGCTTAACGTCCAACTTTCTCAGAATCCCTCTTGCGGTTCAAATTTTACAATTGAAACATTCGATGCTCCCTGACATGAACACCGTCTCGAATTACCTCACTTTATTATGAAGAACCTCGGCCATGTTGGCAAACCTGCACTCTAATTTGTGGCGCCGCGCATTATGCGCTTTGTTCGCGACTGCGGTCAAAACACTTCCGAAAACCCCTTCACGTCTGACGGTTTTAAATTTTTGTGGTGGCTGACATTCTTTAGTTTTTACCTGACTTCCGTTGTTTTCAAGCTCTGTTGAGTTTTTTAAGGATGAACAAAACTAAGAACGGAGCAGTGCGACATTATGATTACTTGCTGTTTTTTTTCGTGAAGGATGTAGCTGGTGAATTGGAGAACTTTTCCCATTTCATCATTTCATTAGAAATGTTGGTTCTCTTCAATGCTAATGGCCATCAGGCTCAGTGATGTGGCATCAGCGGATGATAAACGTTCAAACGATAATCTGAGTCCGATAACGGCGTTAGTTTCGCAGCCGGAGTCATGATGACCTTGGGCATTGCTGGTGAAAAACATGTTGTTTCAAGCGGTGTCTCATGTGGGGCATGTTGGGTGCAAGTTCGGCGGTAGCTTCTGCGCTAGAAAGGTCCAGGTGACAATAGCACCGTGCTGTCTTAGCATTCAAGTAGTGGGCTCGATTCTGCATGAGCGCTGTACAAGTCTATTTCCTAGCTACTCCGGGTTTCATCTTCTCGTGCTTGCTTTTGCCAGAACCATCACTTTATCGACTACATTCAGCCCGTTTATTTCTTTGACCGTATCTGACAGTCCTTTCGCCGAACAATTATTCCTAGCTTTGCCCTTTCTTATTTTTTTGTGTGTCTTCCAAACGACATTCATAAATTGTCTGCTTCACAATGTTGTGCTGCTGCCCCTGCATTTTGAGATACCGGAGTTGTCAGCGCGTATCTCTTGCCACGTCGAGTTTAGCCATTACTAGGCATTATCACGACTGAACTCAAAGTAGACACTTGCAATAAGCGCATAAGTACAGTCCTGCTTCCCCGCGGATGCTGGGGCCTGTCGAGGAGGCTGGTTGGCGCGGCACCAACCCTTTCTTCACTAATATTCCTCGGCTGCCCGCTTCAATATTTGGTGGAAACGCGTTGTCACCCCGCCAAACATACCGCCCCTCCCCCCTCCCGACACGCCCCAGCATTCGCAGCTAGCAAGAGTGTGCTTAGCTAATTGGATACACCACATCGTAACGCCTACCTGTTTACCTCATGGTTAGTATTTCATTTCGACTTCTTTTTTCCCTTTTAGACGGCTAACAAAACTTTCATCGTCGGGCGAGGTCAACTTCTTAATAATTAAATGCTCAATGATGAAAATTTGAGAAAGTTACTCTTGCTGGACATATCCTTTAATGTTATTATTTTCAGGCTGCGTTATGCCATTTATACAGAATCGAAATGCGTTTTTGCAGTCAAAGGCCCAAGACGGTCGCATAGATCCGGCAGACGATTTTCGAGATGAAAGATGTAAGTGCCCTCGAAAATATGTTCTGAACTACCTGACAACTTATTCTCCCCATTTGCGCACTCCTCTGGTACTGGTACTTCATGCGATCTCAGAGCGAATCACCCAATTGTATGAGTAGGCCAGGTGCCACACGCTCAGTGATCTGTTTTCGTGTAATCTAGAGTCGCTTATAAAGCGAGTTTGTCCAACGGGAAGGTCGGGGTGTCTTTGCCCTTACTGCGCGGTACTCTTCAGTTTCATCTTTTTGACATAACAGTGTTTCCGTCAATCAAATTTCTGGAACCGGTAAGGTGCATATATAGATACACAGTACAAGGCAACATAAGTAACGAAAGCGAATGAATAAATGTAAATCTCCTATCCGGAAGATAAGAACATAGAGAGAAGGTTTGAGATGTCTGTCTAAAGCAGATGTGAAAGAACTAATCATAGGCTCACTGGTGGCTACTTTCAGCCGTAAAAGTCTGAAAAGTCAAATTTTGGAAAGGTCCTGTTCACGAAGAAATGATCGAGAGAGATGAGTGAAGAGAAGTGTACTACCAGCCATCTTTTGCTGAATGGGCAGAGTTGTGAAAAAATGTACATTATTCACTATTGACCACTGGTGGTATATTCAAGAAAGGTAAAGAGAATAACCCGTGCAATCACAGCAAAGCGCGAATGCTTGCGTAAAGGGAACGGAATGGCAGTTCGCTGACATGCACTGTCATCATTTCATTGAGCACGACACCGAGTGATGAAATCTTTTGATGATAAACAACAAATGCAAAACAAACCCAACAATAGCGCTTACCTTGATGGACTACCAAAAATGTTGGGACGACCTGACTGGAAAGGAAATGGCGGTGTTGGAACATTATGAGGCGAGTCCAATTGAGAGATGGATTCACCAAATGTTGGAAACTGTGTAGGATCACGAAGTGGAGGCGTATACGATGAAGGCTGCCTGCACAACACACAGCATTGGTGAAGCCTTGCACAAGCCGTATTCAAATAGTACCTTGTGCTGAAGCTTATAGCGCTAGCACCCGGTACAAAATACACGTTCTCCCAACACTGCTGAGCTGTGAATGAAGACAATTCCACCTTGGATTGGGTTCCACGGTAAAAGAATAGGCTGGCCAGCATGATTACACATCTTAGCGAATTCCCGCGTGTAATTTTGCGGACGGGTAATCTTTTGTCATTATCCAAGCCTTGTAACTTGTAATAGGTTCATTTGACCTTTACAGCAATTCGCAAAACAATCGATTTAATCTCGCGGTGCACGATCAGGGGTCAAGTGTGAATCGGGCAGAATTCGTGTTTTTCAGAAATTGGTATTTTCCCAAAGCGCTAACGGGTTGGAACAATCGACCTACACACCCTCCAACCCACTAGTGATACATCCAGTACGCGCATTTTTCATTATGAAAATTATGAAACAGCTTTGGCGGTGCAACGTCCAATCGCAGTCGCGCGATTCCCAAGCACAGAATCGTGGAATGCCAGAGGGGGAACGCACTCAAACGTTACCATGCCATGGAGGGACAGATTCTGCAGCTAATAAGACCTTGAGATTTGTTCCTAACTCGCAATTCCTAGTCCCTGACTTCAAAATCGCTGAGGTGGCAACGTATAAACGCAGCCAGACATCAGAACCAGTAATACCAAGAAGTCAAGCAGCAAAATCAGAGTTACAGAAACAGATTCAGCAGCTGATAAAATCTTGATCGAATATTCTCCAAGTTCTCTCTTGATGTAACCTCGGGATCGTTGATTATTCTGTTTAAATTGCTATGTCACTCGAGGTTTTTAGGTGGAAATCTTTATTTTACTCTAAGCGTTTCGACTTGGTCGCTTTCTCAGAGGCACAAGCATTCACGTATATCCGCAGTCACATGGCGGCTAGTATCACTAGTTCTCTACTGACTACTAGCCGCATGTGACTGCGGATATAGGGTGGAAGCTTGGCCTCTGAAGAAGACGACCAAGTCGAAACGTTAGGCCGTAAATAAAGATTTCCACACTAAAAACCTGAGTGGCATAGCAATTTAAACAGGAAAATCTTGATCCTTTGCAGCTCAGCAGTATTGGGAAGAAATGGAAATTTCCACGTGTTCACTGACTATATCAGCAATAAAAAGTAGCTTGCTGGAGATGAAATCCAACATGCAATGTAGAACTTCTTCGCTTCAGTCACAGCTATGCACAGAGAGCGTCAAATCTGGCGAGACTCAAACGCGGGATATCCGAATTCTCAGAAAACAGTAATCGAAGGGCGATGTTTGCTGATGGAACGTGATACATATATGTTATGGCGTAACACGTACACGTAACGCAACCTCTATCCTTTGAACACGAAAAAGGGGCACTACTGAGGCTGTTGGGGCCACGCGGCGGTGCAGAACGCACTTCAAACGATTTTTCTCCAACGCTCAATATCAAAAGAGCAAAGACAACAAGAGCATCGGCGAAGCGCAGAGGAGCGAACTCGCAAGTCATGTCGCCGCAAAAAAGAGATATCCATATTGAACTGTGATAGTCACTGAATCTGCTCGAGCAAAGCCTCCATCAGCCAGCTGCATGCATCTGGGAACAAATTAGCGTGCGCGCTACGAATTAGATCGGGCCGTGATTTCTCCTCCTCCATGTTGTAGGATAGAAAAGGCTGCCACAGAACCCGAAACGTTTCCGGCCGCAGATTCGACGAGGTCTGCACACTGAGTCAAAAGCACTCTACTGCCTCCTCCATAACTGACTCCCGGGAGCACGACACACCTTTCGAGCATAGTACACGGCGCTGAAGAAAAATCCACCCAAACACGGTACACGTACACACTCATATCAAAACTTGCGGAAGGCAGGTCAATGAATGCAACCATACATGCTCGGAAACATATCATGTCGACAATCTTTTTGGACAAACTTATTGTTACTCGTGTTTATAAATCAGCGCGTGTGCACCGGTATCTGCCAAAACTTCTTTTATCGAGTGAGCCAGGCAATACCAACGCCAGATGAGAAAGTGTTTATAAACTCACTTTCTTGGACTTATCACTGGCGAAGCAGGCTGAGTGAATGGACCAGAAAGCGGTCCTGATGATCTCAGTGGTCCAGAAAATGCTCCTAAAATAGTCTGGGTAATGCGTAGATTTGGAATGAATGAACGTAATATTAACCTCCATAAGCGGGAGGTACTGGCGTGATATTCGGATTGCTTTCAGTTGCTCGACGAAGCACCTGAAACGCGAGTTATCTGATGAGGGAAAAATCAATTTTTCGAAAGATGGCTGAAACCGAAAAGCGATAGGATAGCACTGATTTTTATGTTCGGGGGGGGGGGGAAAATGACCAGTAGTAGTGTACCTCTGATCCTCTATCGAAACAGGCACGTACAGCTTGATGGAGCAACGAGTGGAGAAGATACTCTAACGCCAAAGCTCCAACGCCCTGAAAAATCGTTAAAGTGGAAGTTTCAGGCAACTGACACTGTGACCATAAATAAGATGCGAAGAAAGGGCCATTTCAGTAAATGGGCGACACAAAATTGAACGGGAATTCAGTGACCACGCACACCAGCAAATCCCGGGTTCTCCAAAAATGCAAGTGGGCAAAGGATGTGATTTTCAGTTGATCTTTTGCCGTAAGTGTCCAGAATAGCGCATTTTCTTGAATGGCAGATTATCTAAAACTGCAGACTATTTACCCTTTACTGCCCCCAATCTTCCGAAAACAGGCCTCTTTTGACGGACTTTTTTCTGCGTTGGAAGAATTGGCTGAAAATTTGTACCCTAGGGTAGTTGGGTAGTTTGACCTCCTGAACATGAATATCACATCGCTTGCCGCCTGAAACCTCCGCTGTCCGCCGGACAGGTGCTGGCCGCCAAATACTCCAGGATCACCGGCGCGTGTGGCGGCGGCCGCCCAGAATTCGGGCAATAGCGAATGCCAATATCGTTTCAGGAGCGTCAAAAATTACCCCAGTTTACAAAACATCTTGGAGCCAAGTTCTGTCAACGGGAACAAAGTCGATCAGAACTGGGTCTCAGTTCTGGATGGTTGGGGGCACGGATAAAGGGTAAATAGTGCCGATTCTTTACATTTGCAAAGTATGAAGGCAGTCTAATCAATCACGTACACTGTATAGCGCCCAGAATCCCTCGTGTTGCAGTACCGACCGTAAGCAATCACCAAAGCCATTATACTTCGCAGTTATTGAAATAGCAGAAAGACCAGTATCAAGGTTATCGATGAGTGTTCGTGTTCCTAAATCAGATAAAAGAGTTCGGAAGCAGCTACTCTAAACCGCTTAGCTAAGGAGAGGACAACATGTTTGCATTAAAAGACAAATCTCGCGGCATTCAAAGACAATTTTCGCGACCAGGTGATCTGTGAAGCCGTAGCGCACTTGATAGCATTAAGGCAGCATTAAGCCCGCAGTCGCAGAGCGTATTCTATTTTCGTCACGTTAATGTGCGAGGTAAAGCGATCACAGACGCGTGTCCTTTTGTGATTTTGCGTTTTCACGCTACAATACTACTACTGACACAGCTGATTACCGCGCCTGCTGCCTGCGTCATAGGACGATTTCATTTGATCGACCTGGGACTACCGGTTGCTTTTGCTAGCTCAAGAATCGTCCCACTTTCCATGAAGAGCTTTATTGGAAACAAGCAATCAGCAGCAGCACAACACGCAAGGCAACTGTTATGTTAGCGTCACTCAAATACACCAGTGCTACAAGTTCAGTAATGCAAGTTCGTTTGTCATGCATTAGTTACCGTAATCCTAATTTTGTGCACAAAATTTCCGAGAGCTATTTTCTGCTACGACATCTGTACCAATGTTTTTCGTTTTGCCTCGTATAGAATGAAGTCAGGTAGTGGAAGATGCGAACGAACCATTTGAGAGCTAAGGTCAGCGCAGGTCGCAGGCTGTCGATTTCCCAGCAAATTCAATTCAGAAAACTCGTACAATGAGGCTGTATGACTGCCAGAGTGGGGGTTCAGGTACGCTTAAAGTTTTTTTTTTCTCTGTCATTTAGGAGCCACTTGTCAGTTAATAGATCACAACTGAATACGCTATCATAGAACCTAATTGCGATAGTTGTCTCTTCTGGATGATTCTAAGTCAAAACCTCGAAAATTACTCCAGAATTGCCACTACCTTGATATACATCCCTGTGCATTATTGTTTCAAATGGAAAGAGAATAAGATCGGTTAAGATAGTTGAAGACATTTGGGCAAATATTTGGGGCACATACTGATGGAACTTAGTTCGTTCAGATTCGGGTTTCTTGTTCTGAAAAGAAATTCTCATGGAAATCAAACATAGCACGTATGCTGAGCTACTCCCAACGCACCACGTATTTCCGAGCCATTTTAAAGAACTGGTAATGCAGCTTCGATTGTATAATGTAGTGGGTGGTATGGTAAGCCACCGTTGGTACTGCCAGATGCAATACAGAAAATCGACGAGACGGATCACGAGAGCCAAAAATTGGGAACCTGAACCTCCAAATATTTCGATACCAGTACAGGAATATCTCTCAAATTTTCAAAATTTAATTTATTCAATTCAGTGTGGGCGACTGTGCAACTAAGCGATCCATCCAGCTGCACCGATCAACTTTAGCACTCATAAAGAACGTGTTAAAATGAACGCCACATTTGCCGGCAGAAAAAAGAGCATAAGAATGGTGTTTTTTGAAAGCTCACCTTAGTCTATCGACTCCCTTGAAGAGCACCTCCATTACATTAGGGCCTTCACCACCAAGGCCTGCCTCACTCTAAAACAACTACGTCAGCTGGGAGAAAGAAGATACCAGAGAATTTTTACAATACTCACTCTGACTGTTTCTGTGAAAGCAGAGATGAAGAATGGAGTCATTGCGAAGAATGTGCTTCTGAACACTACCATTACCTATCATAAGACTTATTTTTCCTCTAAATCCAATTAGAGCTAACGTACGCCTTCAATAAAATATGTCTCCAATACTTTTCGGTACTGCCGTTGGGAACAATATGTCTAAATAGAAAGTGTAAAATATCGCGAGTGAAGAGTCCATGACATCTTGTTCTGATCCTGATCTGAACGAAAACTTACCTCGGTAAGCCAAGAAGATCCGCTAGGACAATTTCCGTCACGTTCGAAAGCCCCCAAACCACGCACGACCCGATTGCACCCTTCCAGAATGTTAAGATACCCTGAAAAATCCGATTAGAGCTTCACAACTCAGCTATGTTAACGAAACTGGAGTTCGATGTTAAGTCTTTGTCAGAGTGCAATAGAAGTAACAAAATTCTGCGCAGTTCGCTTTGGTGGGGGCGCCAAATGGTCAAATTGGCTAGCTTTGGCTCATACAAGCCAGCCTGAGAAGACCTGCAAACACCCGCAACTAAACCGGCTCACGCGAATCATTACGCAACTTCCAGTGTCAACCTGTTAGCTAATACCTTCAAGCAATAGGGACCTGGAAAGTTCAAAATGCCGCTCTCTAAGCCCAACAGCTTCTAAAATCCTAATTATACCCCATTACGTCTCTTAATATTCATGATTCTTACTTATTGTCAGTCGAAATGCTAAAAATAAAGTTACCTCATTTGTGACCATATTGCACACCACAGGTACAAGAGTAAAGGGAGTTAGGTGCAGACTTCGAGCATGCTGATGAACCTGACACTGTCGTCGAAGCACCATACAAGGATGAGCAATGGCGAGTTTTGTCGTGACACTGAGGTAATTTTAGTTACAAAGTGAACTGTTTAACAGACCAAGTAAGGACAGGGTACTATGATCTCGCTTATTTTAGTTATGAAGCTAGGACTAAGTGATAAGGAGTTACTCAACTACAAATAATCGAAGACTTGATCATGCTTACTACCAGCTAGAAGCCCAATAAAGCACCAGCTAAAGGATCATCCGTTGCCGAGGAGGATATAGGAGGAGTAACATTAGCCGAAGTTCGAGGCGCATTGGTTGACGGATCTGCTGCTCTTGATGACGTCGGGAAATCTAAAGTTTAACAATCATCAATATTAGCCTCTGCAATAAGATAATGAAAAACCTGTTGGTCCAGAAACGATGTAAGTCGTTTCGATAATAGAAAATACATATAGAGAATCTATTTGGGGAAAAGAACCAAGACGAGACGCTTTACTAAGACTCTTCCTGAACGTCACATAACAAATTTCGGCCTATTATGCCAGTACCACTTTATGAAGAACTAAACATGCGTAGGACATTTTTATTCAGCATAGTTTATCTTCATGGTCAAAAAGCTCAACAGGAGTTCAAAAAGCTCTTTATGATCAAAAGACAACACTTTCTATAAATCGATAGCAAGACCTTGCAGGCTTTCTGAAGCGACTTTTAGAATCCATGCGCCGTGCCAAAGGTTAGAACAAGACAGTCGATGGTGTGAAATTCACTCAGAATCCTTTGAACACTTGAGAACTGCGTGGTGCTCTCGCCAATTTGCCGATGCAAAAGCCTTGATTTCTAGCCCTACCGAATGTTTAAAAGCAAAACAAATTCTAGTGAGAGCATCAGTTTTCTTGGCAATGTCTCATGTCTCAATACAGTACTGTTCAGGAGCATCAGCAAGAAATAAAAAAACGTGGTGGAACACAGGGAAGCAGAGGAGGTTTACTCAAACTACAAGATAATTTAGCCATAAATGGTAGCTGACAATATGTGCGAGCTTGATTAAACTTTAGGCGACTCTGGGTCATATAACACTGAAACCCTTGATGCTTTGTGATCCGGTTGACCTGAGAAAGGATTCATGCTAAGGGCTTCCCCAGTGATGAGTCACCGACAAAACCGACAGCGCTTGAAATATCAATCCTTACCGATGTACTTCCTTCGTCAATTTTTCAGACCCCTCTTAATTCTGTAGTTATTCCAGCCTTTACAAATCCTTTTGGTGGAGGGCAGTATAAACCACTGATATTTCTGTATGTCGAAAACAGAACAATATCTGATCGGTGAGAATCGTCTAGCTTCAGTAGTCGATTCTAATCGATCAGATACTTTGCATTTTCAAAGTTCCAATTCAGAGCAGGCGACATCCATGGAACATCGACTCGCACCAAACAATTTATTTTCAAGACAGTCAGGAAAAACACCCAGAGTATTCTCTGGCCTAAGTGCCGGTCTCCAATTTAGTAAGCAGCTCAAAATCACTAGTATAAATTTTCAAGGAATTTCAGGGACTACTTTTACCGTCAGTGCCCAATCTTACCGATAAACAGGCCTAATTATGACCGACTTTTTTCTGCTTTGGCAGAATTGGCAGAAAATTTATACCCTGGGGTAGATTGACCCTGGACATGAATATCACATCCATTATTAGGCACGAAACCTGCTGGCGCCCGCGCCAAACTACACTGCGAAGCATAATCATAGTTCCACCCATGAATCTCACAAAATCCCGTCTTACACGACGTTTTCAAAAATGCCCCCATACAGAAAATGTGGTAATTACCAATACCAATTCGCATGCCAACACCAAACTCTAGCTTGAAAAACAATTTTTTCGTCAATTTTTTCAAAAATGGTCGTTCTGACAACGAAGCAAAAATATAGTTCCACCCCATATTTTCCGGCTGCATCTCATTTTTGTTCGGTGAAACTTCTCATCATTATGACTTCTTGCCTCTTCTAGGCTATGGCAAGTGGAACTTCATTAATGACTGCCGATCGGATAAACCGCCGTGTACCTTGTGAAAGCATTTAACTCTGCCAGTTTCGTGTCGGGGAAATCAAGACATGTTCTTTTGAAGGTTAATGTCTCACAAAGGGAACTCCCAACAGGTCGATCCGGCCATTTGCAATGAGAAGTAGGTATATGGACGTATCTCGAGCCGCTGAATCCAAATCTACTCTCCGTTTTTGCGGAACGATTCTCTGAACGGAGTTACGGACCATCAAATCTTTGCTCGTTGTATAAGTTGAGAGGGATGGTTGCTCACGGCAGGTCGCCGATGGCCTAGTGGATAAGTGCACTGATTCAGGAACACGATGTCGCATGTTGGAATCCTTGACACTCCGAACATTTTTGCTTTTGTTCAGAACATTCCATACGAGTCCCCAGAACACTTCTGTTTGGCCAGTTGACTTGAATCTCTGATTATTTGACAATAGAAGCGATCATTGCTCCATCTGTTACACCTTCTGAAAACTTGAATGAGAACTCCAATGAGAATGACCGTTTCTAGAGCTCGCATCGAGGAATGGAGAAGGTCGCCACTACTACTAGGGAAGGTCGTCAGGTCCAAGTGGCCATTCGTAATGAAATATAGTTCACTAGACGTGGTTTTGGACGCTGATCTCGAATCTGCCTTCGAAATTTGCAGAACGATTCTCTGAACGGAGTTGCATTTAAATTCTGTGGGGAATGTCTCTTTTAAGTCTAGAATGCAAAACGTCAAATGGGTGCCTTATTCGTGTTCAGGGAGTAAAATTACCCTTTGGGCAGGTTTCTAGCCAGATATGAGGTCTTGACCTATCTTCAAAAGTCCGGTAGCAGTTGATCCGATGGTGGTCACCACTAGTTCCAGGGCCAGTCTCTTGTCGATTGCCTGTCTTTGGCCGGAATTTTCTTCTATATACCAGGAAAACTGGAGCAGTAACAAAATGAATGCGTAAGAAGGTGCAAGACAAGGCGTTGTGCAGGCAAATGTATCTGCAGCTGAATAGGTGTGAACATCAGCTGAACTAACCCATGGATGGTTCAATTATGGAAATCAGGTCAAAATGCCAGATTTGGCTAGCAACTTGTGTATAAAGGTATTTTGACCCGCTGAAGACGAATATGGCACTCGCTGAGCGTGAAAACGCCTGTATCGCGCACGACGGGCACCTGTGCACCCCAATATTTTCCTGCACTACAAGGCTTCTACAAGGTGCCTAGGCGCATTCATAAATGGACGCAAAGTTTTCTTCAGGCAAGATTAGGTGAGCACTGAAGTAGTAGTGAAAGCAAAACCACATTTTGCCACGTTTGCGCAGGAAGCAAAAAAAGATTGCAGGCAGCAGGGATTCGATCCCACGACCCGTTGCGTGGTAAATGCGGTGGAAAAAGCCCCATAACTCCGTTCAGAGAATCGTTCCGCAAAAACGGAGGGTAGATTTGGATTCAGCGGCTCAAGACACGTCCACATGTGTACATTCCCATTGCAAAGGCCGGGGTCGACTGTTGGGTCAACGTCTCGGAGAATACTGTCAGGCGTCTCTTGAAAAACTCCCGAGTTCACCCATAGGAGGGATATGAGTTACGTACTGTTTCTAACGAAAAACCATCGCGAAAACCTAATTGGCTTTGCTCGAAGATGTTGCCGAACCCAATGAAGTTGGGGTTAGCTTTTGGCTTGCGGTGCCCTTACTGGCTTGCCTGTTGTCGTTTTTTCAGTTTTTTTTACATCATTGTTTTGTGACGAGAAAAAATTCAACTACGACGGCTTCGACGAGAACCGATTCCGCTGGCACGACGCGAGGGAAGACAAGTTTCATTTTTCCAGGCGGAACTTCAGTGGATGTGGTTCATGGGTCTGAACTGGGCCTCTGCATGACATGGAGCGTCCTGGAACTGCGCCCGTCATGAAGAAAGAGATTCCTTCCGTTCATCTCAAAGTCATGCGAAACGTCTCCTTACTTTCTGGTGTAGAAATCAGCAATAAAGTCCCGTTTTCATGCAGGATAATGCACCAGTTCATGACAGTCGAAACACTCGAACGTGATTCAGTTGCCACCAAACCGCTCTTTTGCCGCTAGCCAGCGAGTAGCCCCGACTAAAACCCAATCGAGGATATGAGGGGCTTCATGGTGCGTATGATCCATGAGAGTAATGCACAATTCCACAAGGTCCGTGAGCTTAGGGAGTTAATCATTGGGGCAGTCGGCCATTACTGGATCAAAATTTACTCATTTTATTGTGCACTTGTTGTTGGAATATTCGATTTGTTTGGTGGAACTATATTTTTGCTTCGTTGTCAGAACGACCATTTTTGAAAAAATTGACGAAAAAAAATTGTTTTTCAAGCTAGAGTTTGGTGTTGGCATGCGAATTGGTATTGGTAATTACCACATTTTCTGTATGGGGGCATGTTGGAAAACTTCGTGGTAAAGAGAGGGATTTATGTGGAATTCATCGGCGTGAACTACGATTATCTTCGCAGTGTGACGCCTCAAATACAAATTCGCCTGAAACTCTGATCCTCAGGGGGGTAGTGTGACTCGCTGAACACGAATATCACATCCGCTCAGCCTGAAACCTCCTGCCGCCTGCACTATAGATGCTGGCGCCAAAATACCCCAGATCAACGGTGCGTGTACCGCAGGAAAAGAGGTTTCGGACTAAGCGAATGTCATATTCGTATTCAAGAGGTGAATACCCCAGGAGACAACATTTGAGCCAAATCTGTCCACGGAGAAACAAAGTTGGTCAGAAACTGGCTCAATTCTGGATGGTTGGGGCAGTAAAGGGTAAATAATGCCGGAAGTCGGTTACTTAGAGTGCAATACATGATGCCAAACATCATTTCTTCGTGAAATAGGACCTTTCCAAAATTTGACTTTTCAGACTTTTACGGCTGAAAGTAGCCACCAGTGAGCCTATGATTAGTTCTTTCACATCTGCTTTAGACAGACATATCAAACCGTAACTTTCTTCTCTCTATGTTCTTATCTTCCGGAAAGGAGATTTACATTTATTCATTTCGCTTCGTTACTTATGTTGCCTTGTACTGTGTATCTATATGCACCTTACAGGTTCCCTACGCATAAAGAAGAAAGTTGAGCCGTTATAAAGTATCTCCAGAAATTTGATTGACGGAAACACTGTTATGTCAAAAAGATGAAACTGAAGAGTACCGCGCAGTAAGGGCAAAGACACCCGACCTTCCCGTTGGACAAACTCATTTTATAAGCGACTCTAGATTACACGAAAACAGATCACTGAGCGTGTGGCACCATGGCCTACTCATACAATTGGGTGATTCGCTCTGAGATCGCATGAAGTACCAGTACCAGAGGAGTGCGCAAATGGGGAGAATAAGTTGTCAGGTAGTTCAGAACATATTTTCGAGGGCACTTACATCTTTCATCTCGAAAATCGTCTGCCGGATCTATGCGACCGTCTTGGGCCTTTGACTGCAAAAACGCATTTCGATTCTGTATAAATGGCATAACGCAGCCTGAAAATAATAACATTAAAGGATATGTCCAGCAAGAGTAAGCTTTCTCAAATTTTTATCATTGAGCATTTAATTATTAAGAATCTCGCCCGACGATGAAAGTTTTGTTAGCCGTCTAAAAGGGAAAAAAAGAAGTCGAAATGAAATACTAACCATGAGGTAAACAGGTAGGCGTACTATGTGGTGTTTCCAATTAGCTAAGCACACTCTTGCTAGCTGCGAACGCTGGGGGCGTGTCGGGAGGGGGGAGGAGCGGTATGTTTGGCGAGGTGACAACGCGTTTCCACCAAATATTGAAGGCGGGCTACCGAGAATATTGTGGAGAAAGGGTTGGTGCCGCGCCAACCGGCCTCCTCAACAGGCCCCAGCATCCACGGGGAAGCAGGACTGTACTTATGCGCTTATTGCAAGTGTTTACTTTAAATTCATCGTATAATACCTAGTAATGGATAAACTCGACGTGGCAAGAGATAGGCGCTGACAACTCCGGTATCTCAAAATGCAGGGGCAGCAGCACAACATTGTGAGTGAAGCAGACAATTTATGAATGTCGTTTGGAAGACACACAAAAAAATAAGAAAGAGCAAAGCTAGGAATAATAGTTCGGCGAAAGGACTGTCAGATACGGTCAAGAAATAAACGGGCTGAATGTAGTCAATAAAGTGATGGTTCTGGCAAAAGCAAGCACGAGAAGATAAAACCGGGAGTAGCTAGGAAATAGACTTGTACAGGCGCTCATGCAGAATCGAGCCCACTTGAATGCTAAGACAGCACGGTGCTATTGTCACCTGGACCTTTCTAGCGCAGAAGCTACCGAACTTGCACCCAACATGCCCCACATGAGACACCGCTTGAAACAACATGTTTTTCACCAGCAATGCCCAAGGTCATCATGACTCCGGCTGCGAAACTAACGCCCGATTATTCGCACTCAGAATTATCGTTTGGAACGTTTATCATCCACTGATGCCACATCACTGAGCCTGAAGATGGCCATTAGCGTTGAAGAGAACCAAAATTTCTAATGAAATGATGAAATGGGAAAAGTTCTCCAATTCACCAGCCTACAAAGTAAGATAGAATCCATTCACGGAAAAAACCATGAAGTACTGTCTAAACTTCTCGTGTTAGTTTTGTCATCTCTTAAAAACTCGACAGCTGGAAACATAACGGAAGTCAGGTAAAAACTAAAGAATGTCAGCCACCACAAAAATTTAAAAAGCGTCAGACGTGATGGGGTTTCGGAAATGTTTTGACCGCAGTCGCGAACAAAGCGCATAATGCGCGGCGCCACAAATGAGTGCAGGTTTGCCAACATGGCCGAGGTTCTTCATAATAAAGTGAGGTAATTCGAGACGGTGTTCATGTCAGGGAGCATCGAATGTTTCAATTGTAAAATTTGAACCGCAAGAGGGATTCTGAGAAAGTTGGACGTTAAGCCTATTCTGGAAGCGTTTGGACCGCAGAAGCAAACAAAACATTTGACTTGCCGCCAGATATTGGTATACAGCTTTCACATATCATATGTGTGTGGACGTCATGTCTTTATCTCATCTCGTTTCGTGTCGAATTTTTTTTTCGCGACTTGAACTCTTTGCTACGAACGAAGTCCAATACCGC
>MU914331.1:0-14724 GCA_036418165.1 Cooperia oncophora | reverse complement strand
ATGTGATCCTTTCTCTGTTTAAAGGCAGTTGGCACGATAAATCGCTATACAGGTGTAGGATTTGTACAACTGGCTTCAACAGAATTCCGTGACCTCGGACAGGCGCTGCGTGAAACCTTTTCCAAGGAGGGTACCTCTATAACGCCCTATTGAGCAACAACTTTACGTCCCAAACGCCTTCCTTGCCCGCCCGCCCACAAACGGACGACCGTTTCTGGCGATGGTATTCATTCATTTGCTAAGCAAATTATGAAGCAAAGGGATTGGTATGAAGCGGCCGTGATGCTGCATGCATACATGGGTACACATATGCAGCCGTATCTTCGGTAGCGGTGATTGGCAAGATGCGTACGGGAAACTCGTCCGAAATCGATTTACAAGTCACTGAGAACGAAAGGCTTTTTCTTCGCCGGATTTTGACCGTTTCACTCCGTTCTTTCGCCATTTCCCCACTATACAGCCCTACTAGCATTTTAGGCTAAGTAGGAAACCATCGTGCCAACTGCCTTTAATGTCAGTGGGAATATATGAGTCTTCAAGCGAGTTTATTATAGTGATACCAAATTTTGTGGCACGCCATCAAATTAAATAAGATAAATACGACAAATATCCGGATGACTTCTCGCCGCAGGCGCTTCTATTATTCATCAAAGCAGTAGGCAGCCTTTCCAATTCATAGTGTCTCCGTGCCCGTGGTACGTTCCCTTAACGGGGGAGATCCAGTCCTCTTGCCGAGCTGCATCTCTTCTAAGCGAGACTAGCTCTCCTAAAAATTCGAAGTTCAGGCCCTTTTGATACATGCTGCAATGCCCAAGGCTGCTGAGAACATGCTCGCATTAAAACGGACCCACTTGGGAAAATAATATCAACTGTATTTCCGGGGTTATCAGCATGCTCGCAGAGGCGCACGCGACGCCGCGCACGAGAAGTTTCGAAGGTGCGCTCTATACAGTGGTGCGCCTTCTACACCTGAATTCGGGGTATTGTTTATCATTGGTATCTTTCTTTGGGTGAAGGTGATGTAGAGAAGAATGGAGCCGCTTTCCATGAGCATGCAGGGACCAGTTCCTGGACTGACTCACGTCCCAGTCAACTGCGCTTTCTACCCCAGGGTGCGTCAGCTGATACTGAATCCGTCTGGGAAGACAACAGCACCCACGCGAACATCGCTTGACACCTGAAAGTTAATAGTTTATTGAGTATGTGGGCACAATCGTGCTCAATGTGACTCTGAAAAACTGCGTGAAAGTGGAATGCGTGGCGTATCTCGAAAATTCAGTTGGACCTATCGTTCAATTGACTATTGGCTTCAACGCTTGATCAGCGCCGATAACTTTTCACCATCCTACAGAGCCATTTTTTAAGCTGGTTATGGCACAGCCACCTTAGGCTGCGTTTATACTTTGCGGCAGCGTAGCGCTTCCAGCGTACGCCAGCGGCAGTGCCGAAGAGAGGATGCATATCGATCTAGCTTCACCAGCGTCACCAGCGGCACGCTGGCGTAGCGAGGGCACGGGAAGCATAGCTATCGATCTAGCTTCACCAGCGTTTCTCGAGCGTTTCTCCAGCGGCACCAGCGTTTTGCTAGCGCTTGCAGCGGCAGGGAGTAGAGACTATGTGGCCGTGAGAGACGCGGAATCGACGTGTATTGTAGAGACCATGTGGCCGTCGGAGACGCAGAAGCGATGTGCATTGTAGAGACTATGGGCCGTCGGAGACGCAGAAGCGATGTGCATTGTAGAGACTAAGGGCGAGTGAGAGACGCGCAATCGATGTGTTTTGTACCCTCCAGCTCTCCCATAGTCTCTACTCCCCTGCCGCTGCAAACGCTAGCAAAACGCTGGTGAAACGCTGGAGAAACGCTGGTGACGCTGGTGAAGCTAGATCGATATGCATCCTCTCTTCGGCACTGCCGCTGGCGTACGCTGGAAGCGCTACGCTACGCTGCCGCAAAGTATAAACGCAGCCTTATAGCGCTGGCAAATTACCATATGCTGCTTCACGGATAAAGGGCAAAGTCTTTGCCGTTAGACCATTCCTCTGCGGAATGGGGCACGAATTCTAGTGCCATTCGAATCGTAGTGGCTTACTGAATGCGATATGGCCTATACAATGACTTGCGGGGGCCAGCCGATGTGCGAGTCAGTGTTCTCATCCTCTCAGACGAATCTGTTACCAATTTACCGTCAAGAGGAAAGAAGACTTGGTTGGCCTGGGTGGAAATCGACCTGGGATAGCGCGCCAACTGCCACTACACCACCTCCGCCTCGGCCTTTGATAAACTCTCTGGAATATGGCCAGAACTGAGAAGAAGGTCAGGTTAATGAGAACCGGCGCTCACCAGGTTTGGAAATGTGACACTATTTCAACATTAATCTCATGCGTGCTTCCAGCGGGTTTCGCTAGGAGCGATCTCTGGGTACACCGGAAGCGGCTGATCGAGGCAGCCACACCGCTGCTTCCGCGATCAGCAAGGTGAATAATGACTCTGCAGACAGCGGCAGCATATCATAGCAGGTAGCGGAAACGTTTCGACCCCCTCATACAAGCATGGATGTTCGGAACCCTGGTATATAAATGGATCAGCACCGCTGATAAGGGGCGCCGATTTCTCATTAACTGACTTTTCTCAGAATTCTGGCCATATTCCAGAGAGTTTATCAAAGGCCGAGGCGGAGGTGGTGTAGTGGCAGTTGGCGCGCTATCCCAGGTCGATTTCCACCCAGGCCAACCAAGCCTTCTTTCCTCTTGACGGTAAATTGGTACCAGATTCGTCTGGGAGGATAAAACACTGACTTGTACATCGGCTGGCCCCCGCAAGTCATTGTATAGGCCACATCGCATTCAGTAAGCCACTACGATTCTGAATGGAAGTAGAATGCGTGCCGCATTCCGCAGAGGAATGGTCTAACGGCAAAGACTTTGCCCTTTATCCGTGAAGCAGCATATGGCAATTTGCCAGCGCTGTAAGGTGGCTGTGCCATAACTAGCTTTAAAAATGGCTCTGTAGGATGGTGAAAAGTTATCGGCGCTGATCAAAGCGTTGAAGCCAATAGTCAATCGAACGATAGGTCCAACTGAATTTTCGAGATACGCCACGCATTCCACTTTCACGCAGTTTTTCAGAGTCACATTGAGCACGATTGTGCCCACATACTCAATAAACTATTAACTTTCAGGTGTCAAGCGATGTTCGCGTGGGTGCTGTTGTCTTCCCAGACGGATTCAGTATCAGCTGACGCACCCTGGGGTAGAAAGCGCAGTTGACTGGGACGTGAGTCAGTCCAGGAACTGGTCCCTGCATGCTCATGGAAAGCGGCTCCATTCTTCTCTACATCACCTTCACCCAAAGAAAGATACCAATGATAAACAATACCCCGAATTCAGGTGTAGAAGGCGCACCACTGTATAGAGCGCACCTTCGAAACTTCTCGTGCGCGGCGTCGCGTGCGCCTCTGCGAGCATGCTGATAACCCCGGTAAATAGAGTGATATTGTTTTCTAAGTGGGTCTCGTTTAATGCGAACGCTATTGTTCTCGGAGCAGCCTTGAAAAGTTTGCAGGCATGTATTAACAGGGCCTGAACTTCGAAATTGTTTAGGAAAATTAAGTCCACTTTAGGAGGAGAGATGCAAGTCGCAAGGAGTGGTGCATCCCCGCTAAGGCGGACGCCACGGCACGAGACTGAGGTAAGGGATGGACTGGCTACTGGGCCTCGTAAAAATAGCAGCGCCTGAGGAGAAGTCATCCTATATTTATTTATTTTATTATTTATTTATTTACGCCGTAAGGTGTGCCACAAATTGCTACACTATAATAAACTCGCTGAAACTTAATATTTCCACTAAACATTAAGACAGAGAGAAGGAGCACACGCTATTCATACTACTTCCTGATATGATAGTTACATCATTCTGATGGACTCCCTGGTCGAAATAGAAAGCTGGTGGAGGTTGTCTGATTCAAGAACGTTCTCCCCCCCTACCAGCACATGTATGCCACGTCGCGGTACTGCTGGACTGCTGGCTCAAGAAAGTTGCTGTGATCAGTACTAGCAAGACTCCGCAACTTACATATCCCCAACCTGTGAACGGGGATCAGCAGTATTGCATCATCCTGACAGGGAAAAGTGCTTACGCGCATGGCCACTCGTTATGCCGCCCCCCCCCTCCCCTTCCAACAGCTGGATCATCATATTACTCATAGTGCACGCGCTCATCTGAATATCACAGAAATAGTGAACGGAACAAATTTCGGTAATGAGCCTGCTTGTTCAATTTGCGCTCGACGCTTGAACAAATATGTGGGTGAGGGAGGGGGGGGGAGGCAAGGACAAACCCTCGGCCTTGTAGTAGTGTTATACGGAACTAGAATCAGAGGTCCAACGGAGGTGGGGTCACCTCCAAGTTGCGCCGAAAAGGGGAATCGGAGAGTCTGCTAAGAAGGCTGAGACATGCCTTGGCTACTCCCCTCCGCCTTGTGAAGGTATTGTTCAGAGTTGCAAGCGATCGATGGCATCCAGTGTCCTTCCAGGGTTTCCGGATTCTCTAACTTCCCAGCTCCCCAAACCGACAAGATCAGTCCATAACTGAGAGCAAAAAGGGGCGTGCCCACGTACGCATTTGCACGTGGCGACGGCTAGGAGACCCAGACGGAAGAGAAGCATGGAAGTATGCATAATGAAAATACCAGTACGTAGCCGTCATCGAAACGCCTTTTGCATTGCGTTACGGGCTGTATTCAATCATTTTTTTTGCAGTTTCTCCACTTTTCGAGCCTAGGGCCAGGTAAGAAAGTACCTCCTCTAGAGGGGTAGCCATCACTTGTGTGCCGTTGATTCACTTGAGTCCACCAGTCAACAGAACGCACGTAGGGATATTTTTTGATACCTCATTAGCCAAGGATTCCGGGGGACCAACAGTAAATTGCTCAATAAAATTTGGAACAAGCTAAAATTTGTATGCGAACGGATTTGACTACACGGTTCAATTTCAGCCAGCAGTGATACTGGCAATATTTAATAACATACATTGTAATAATATAATGCAACAATTCAATAATAATAATATAAAATGAATTTTGTTCTGTCATCCATCACTGCACTACAATGGGATTCGAAAAAGAGGGCGGGTAAATGAACGGCTTAAATGACTGCTCATGAATTAATCGAAACTTACGGATAGTTATCACACAGATGTTTCTTGCATCTTCTCATAAAATAATCTTATAGACTCACGCCCCCCCCCCCGCTAACCGTCGTCTTAACTTTTCTTTACAATCATCTAACACGCGCCCTCATTTTTTATAAAGACAAAGTGCACGAATAAGAGCGTATTAACCTCGTACATCGTCATTGAAACTCGTAGTGATTACTATACCGCTTAGCAGGAAACAGAATTCGCGTTCCCTGAGCAGGGGCGCTGCGTAACACCATTTTTCGGGGAAGGGGCCTATAGCGCCTACCGATAGTTGCAACATACCGACCAATGCCCACCGCGTCCGCCCGCCCACAAATGTCCCACCCGTGTTGGTGCTCGTATTGCTTCATTTGCAAAGTACAATATGCAATGCAGGGATCTGATAATGAACGACTAGCGGTGCTTGGAATGGATTATGATTACATACATGCCGTCCAAATCCTTCCGTAGTGGTCATTGGCGCGATGCACAACGGGATAACTTTGCGCGAGATTACAAGTTCTGAGTCCTTTGGGAGAATAATGCTTTTTTATAACATTTCTTTTCTGCCGTTTCACTTCGTTATTTACCGTCATTTCTTCCTAACTAAGTAAGCATAACTCGTGGCTGTCGAATTTCAGACCTGATTAACAGAATTACCGTACCTTATGCCACGACGCAGTAAAGTGGTAGGCCATTAATCGCGATGTTTTTCACATAGCTTATCTCATCAGTGCAGCGAGACAGAACGGAGATGTGTCGTATAGCGTCCGTCTTCTTTACGCAATGATGATACGTTGATAGGCTACAGGGAAGTTCAATTGAGAAAATAACCTTCGTAAAAATGTTCGAAAGAATGTCGGAGAGCTGTCACCTTAGATAGTCACTCCGCCGCTGGACATCGATCTCCACTCCACCCGTTCATTTTCGACAGTCCGCTGTATGATGCTTGAGGCTCGTCTCGTCTTTTGTAATTCTCTCTTTCATTCCACTAATCTATTTCTCTTTACAGACCAATGTCGCCTGTCGTCAAAAAGTTATCTTTCGTGTCGGCTACATCCTTGCAGCTGGGAAAGCTCGTTAAAGTACGTTACTATGTCTGAATTTTTTCTCGGCGAACGACCATGCGCGACCGACTTCCCATATGGTACCACCCCTTTTATCGTCAACTAACTTTGCCTACATCCGCACAATACTTTCCAAGGTTTTCACAAGACATTAGTTGGTTGGGGCCTAGGTCATTATGGATAAGCGTGAACGAACACGAAGAATCAATCTTCAAAAGCATGGTTACACGGTCAAATAACGACCCCCCACCCCCTCCCTCATCCTCACACTGACTCAATGCATTATGAACCCTCGCTCGTGAGCCAAATACAACGTGCCCTGCACTCGTGGTCTCTTCCGCTTACAACAAGTCGATGTGCTTGCGCTAGAGGATCTTATTTAAGAGCACTTTCGTGCTAATTACACATTATATATCTCCGCCAGCCGTTGTCAGATTAACATAACCCATTGTATTCCCCTCATGTTTCAAAACTATTATATTACAATATTTCCGGGTTTGATCGAGGGTAACCACTCCCCCCCCCAGCACTCACCGTCCTTACCGCTCACGTACAATCAATATTTAAGAAAATGGTAAGTAAACGATAGGTAGGAGGTAGACTAGTAAGAGCTAGATTGTAAGAGGGAGTCTGCCTAAACGGGAAAAATTTATGGAGGGTGGTATTGGCATTGTCATTTCACCTGGTATACCCTGTTCTGTGGTTAATTTCGGGACAAGAACAACACCTTTGCAAGTTGTTTACTAGGAACCTGCAAAGCGCCAAAGATTCGCGGGTCAAACATTAACCGCAGTAAAAAAATACTGATTTTTACTGCGGTTGGTGTTTGATTTCCACTGATTTTGCTGAGCATAACATAATGAGATAGTGCCAACAACGCTCAATTTCATCAACAAAACAATTTTGAAACCCCGTCGCTCATCAGTTCCAGCGACGACAGGCTTTCGATGGATGGTCTAAACGATCGCTTGCAGTGTGCGAAACCTCGGCCATCCATCATTGAACCAAAGAACAAATCAACTTTTTCTGATGAAATGCAGCAGCGTTTTCTTTACTTGAACGTGCATCTCTCACTGTTGTTGTTTCTACCCACATAGATCGATCAAAGGTCGATTTTCTGAGAAGGAAGTGTTGCACGAAATTCAAATATTTGCACCTTTTCTGCGAATTCCATGGCTTATGCCACCATTTCCCAATCTTGCACGAAAACGCTTTCAAATATGTTGCTGTTTGGTTTGCTTTCAATAGGAAACGCTCGACCACAGCGTTCTACAGTACCCAAAAAAATCGTAACATTTACAAATTGCATTTTTAGCTTGACTGTCCGAATTTAAATAGTACAATAGGGCAATAGTAGAACCACTCAATAATGGAATATAACAATGCACTTAAAGGCAGTTGGCACGATAAATCGCTATACAGATGTAGGATTTATACGACTGGCTTAACAGAATTCCGTGACCTCGGACAGGCGCTCCGTGGCGCCTTTTCCAAGGAGGGTACCCCTATAACGCCCTATCGAGCAACAACATTCCGTCCCAAACGCCTTCCTCGCCCGCCCGCCCACAAACGGACGACCGTTCCTGACGCTCGTATTCATTCATTTGCTGAGCAAATTATGAAGCAAAGGGATTGGTATGAAGCGGCCGTGATGCTGCATGCATATATGGGTACACATATGCAGCCGTATCTTCGGTAGCGGTGATGTACGGGAAACTCGTCCGAAATCGATTTTCACTGAGAACGGAGGCTTTTTCTTCGCCGGATTTTGACCGTTTCACTCCGTTCTTTCGCCATTTCCCCACTATACAGCGCCCTACTAGCATTTTAGGCTAAGTAGGAAACCATCGTGCCAACTGCCTTTAAGCAGAAGAAATAGGCGCAGTCCTGTCAATTCCAGCGCCGGAATAAGCTCGACGCACCCGATAATTGAATGTTTGACAACCATGTGAACCTCTAAAAAATGCGATAAGTGAATGTTTGACAACAATGGAGACCCTTTATCCCAAAAATTCAAATAATGTGAAAACATCAGAAGCTTTAAAAATTCTTGAAAAATTATTTTGCTATAGAATCATCCATGATTATGACCTCTGGATTTATGATTTGTCTGGAATATTTTGCTATATTTCTGCGCTTGACAGCGTCATCAGAACTGAAATATGAGCTTTTACTTGGTTAGACAACATAGGTACTATATCAGTCTAACTTGTAAGACTGGTGCCTAATCAGTGGACTTAACCCTCCCCCTAACCAGCCAACCCACCCAAATCCTACCACTAAATGGTCGAGGTAGGAATTTGGATTTCCCAGGGCTCTCTGATGTTCTTCAATACGTTTTTGTTATGAAACATGCACGGTTGTCATGGGGTCAGATCCTGGATCAGCTTCGCCCAGCCAAACCCTTTAACCCTCCGAGGTTGCTAAGTTGACACAAACCTTGTTTGGCAGGATACAAGTGCTGACTTTTACCGTAGTTAACCTTCTAAAAGATGTTTATATGCCAGATCGCATTAAGAGTGCTACTGCGAGACGCATCAACAGGGACTAAGTGGAAGCGGGAGCCCTACCTTTTTATTTTACATCCTACTGTAAAATAAACATACAAAGCAAAAAAGATAGGGCAGAAACTTCGAAGTTCACTACATACTTGTAATTGAACTGTATAATTCAGAATGGAAGTCATAATCGTAGCTTATCTGAACCATCATTGTCGACTACCCAGCTTTGACATGACTTACACGCCAAGTGCTGCAGAAGGTCAGGGGACTTCAAACCCATCCTATTGTTGTGGACTCAGAACATGAAGCTGGACTCGGGGGGGGGGGTTGTATATCGGCCGCTCTGGGAGGAGAACTCAGTAATAAACTAGGGGTAAGTACCTCCGATGTAGCGTATCTCTCCTCCGATCGGTACACTGGAGGAAAGGGGAAGTGGGCAGTTCCGCGGTGGCTGCGGTTGAAGGAGGTCGTAGCTGAAGAGCTGCGTTCCGATCCCAGTTTGACCTCCTTCAACCTCGCAGTTCTTCCGATCCCAGCTCAGGTTCAGGAAGCACGCAGAACGCATAGAACGAAGTTTCCCACAATTTTCCATGATATCCCCACTCCTCCATGACTTACGCTGTCTGAAAGTACCCTTACTAGTCACTGTATCCCTAATTGAACCCTTTTGTCTCATCGTAGTTCCACAGTTCCCCACAGGGTTAAAGCGCACCCGGTTCAGCCGAACAATCTTGAATGAAGGGTAAACAAACAGCGTCTGTGTCCCTTGTGTTTCATCTTCCACTCTCTGCCCGACATCTGCGCTCAAAGAGAAACAGCGGCGCCCCTTCCCAAGGCAAACAACAAATCATCGAGGCCAACAAAAACCGAAACTCAGCAAAACTCAATAGTATTCATCAATATATTGTGATTGGCATTACCTCTGATGCTATAATTGTTAGCAGGCACAAAAAAGCAGGTATTGGTAGGCTAGGGAATGCGCCATGCCCATCGTTTCCTTCCATAATCGTGGACACTAGTCATGGTCCTCAGAGAAATATTCCAGAGGCTTTCTTTAGGTTATTCCAGTTATCTCCAGTCATCTAGTTGGCTGTCCATCTCCCAGAACGTATCTGCCGACATTTACCCGGGCACGAGGACCGTTGTTGGCTGGCCTGCGGGGGGGGGAGGGGGGGGGGAGAGGGACGGCGAAAACTATGGATCACTTCAGGCCAAAAAACAGCACAGGCCCGATTGTTGGGCCTTTACACTTGTGCTCCAGCTGCACTTTGCCGGGAACTTTAGCTAAAGACTATATTTTCAACAGTTGATAGCCTGATCCCGCAATCCCGTGAACAACAAGGGATACGTATCCCCATTCCTACATGCCTATAGATAATTAGCGGCAATAGAATGGAAATGTGAGCCCGGAAAAAGGTTAATTTTCTCGCCCACATTGTGATCGTTCTTTGTGGTTTTCTATCCGCTTTCAAGTCATCCTTATGTGTGCTATGTGAAGCAATGTAATGAGTGACGAGCATGTTCTTGCTTTCAAATTATGCACACATAAATTAGCCCCCAAAGAACGATCGCCGGTGGTGTTTGGCCAAATTTTCGTTAGCCATGGGAAACCCTCTGTGGCAACGGAATCCATTCTTCGAGCGCATTCGCCAAAATAAACACTGAGTCTCCGTTTGCGCCAATGAGTTTTTGCGATAGAGCGCCATAGCGTCTCAATCGCACTGTTGACAAAAGGAGGGGGCAGCCGTTTATTCGATCATTAAGAATCTGCGCAAATAAAGAATAAAAAGATATCACGTCTATTGAACGTTTCGTCTGGGTAAACCGTGCGGTTGACTTTTGTTCGGAATTGGTCGGCAAATCCGCGCCGACTCTTAGCGCCTCGCGTTTTCTAAAGCTGAGAATGGGCGAGAAAATGGCTTACTGTGTCGGTAGGAGGCTTTGAAAATCAGGTCTTGTGTCAAAACCTGGGCCCATCTACTTTTGCCCCGAAAATGACCATACCATATTGGCTGAGAAGGGCGCTTGTCCGAGGAACGAGATTTTTACCCTTCCGGATACTGTCGTGTAGAACCAAACAGACAGCCTGAAGAGAACAGGAGGACGTTTCCCCCTCCCCCCCCCTTGCGTACACTCCGTACTTCCGCTCGCTCGCTGCTCTTGTTGGAGGTTGTCACGTTCCTCTATCATAGAACGTGGCCTTTATTATAATGAGGTACAGAGTTCTTTCAACTTTTCTCAAAGGCTCCTCGTGATCCCTTGGACGTGTGCACAGCCTTGGGCTAGATGGATTTTGGTACAAAGAACACTACCAGATATCCCTGGAACTTGATTTTACTTCCTTCAAAAGCGATCGTCCCTCTAAAACTATATGAAAGTCTAGGCGCGTTGTGTATACAGGTGTTAGTAGATCACAAGTTATCGATCAAACTTATACTATTCATAGAAAAATAAGTATAGCGAAAAGCCAGGGACCTCTCAAAGCCTATAGGTGTGAAGCCTTGCTTTCAAGTCACGGATAGTATCGCGCCTCCAATACCAAGAATATCTCCAAAGCTAGTTGGTTAGACAGACAACAGGCACAAAGAGAGCCGACGCGCCGCAGCTCTGCAACCTGGATTGGGTCCTGGTGCGAATGCAAGTATGCACCAACCCGGTTGTGTAACCTGTCTAGCTGCACTCGCCGCGACTCGGAAGTAGAAGCGCATTCATACTTTGCAATCCCATTGCTCGGATCGCGCGATGGGATCGCGAAGTATCAACGCATTAACGCGCTCTGACACTTCACAATCATAGCTCATTTTTGGAGACGAAACACTTCATTCTTAGAGACACCTTGCCTACAAAAGTCGAAGCTTTTCATGCGAAAAGGGAGTGAGACTGCAAAAAACAACTTGTACAAGTTCCGTGTAAAAACCTTATAAGAGAGGGGCGTTAGGGCGCAAGAGTGCTGGAGCCAAGTCACTCGCGCTGTCTGTCGCCTTGCTCCTTTGCATGTTCTTTCGCTGCTTCTGCCTGGTTTCTCGTCAAATTCTCCATCATTTGCGCCCATAGCCTACAACAAGAAAACCTTATTCTGGTGTTTCAAACAGTTTTCTCTGCTCTTTTCTTCATGGTCAAGCCAATAAACATATGCACTTCTGTTTTCCAAGCCCACTACTCAAGAAATTTCCCAAAGTTTATCGCGATTGCCCTTGAGGAACCTCTAGCAGTAAGCTTTTATTATTATTCTGTTAGGGTGGTCGTTTTTCTGCAGCTTGGAGCTTAAGCATACGATAGAAACTTTGGAGCAGTTTCGGCGTTAAGGGGGGGGGGGCAGCGAAATATAAATTTAGCTAATCTATCAGTTCGAGCCACCTTGTGAAGACCTGAATATTTCTGCAACCAAAGCAGCTCACTTCCCATTTCCGAGCTTCGCAGAGGTTAACAGGCGTTATCAAAGCGGATCAACGACAACAACTAGCGAAACAGCAAAATGCCTCTCCAAGCCGAACAACTATTGTACAATTACAACGATAGTACAGCAAAAATTGTAGTATTTCTAGTGCAGTTGTTCTACTGCACTTTTCCCCAGACCACTTCAGTAAGGACAGGCTAGAGGGTAGCAGAGGGCCAGGAACTCTTACAGCGGGACAATAAATCCAAATCAAAGCAACTCCATCTGGAGAGCCCTGCAATTACTTTTCTTGGACAGACAAAATTCATTTGTTGGCTGTTCATCTTGGTCACGTTCTCTTGTTCTTGGCACATTTGTATGGGGTGACGACCTTTGATCAAACTAATCTCGATCAACACATGCGACCGCCATCTGCTACTGATAGGGCGACAAAACGCCCAGAAAAACTCCATGATTTCCTTTTTTGGGCTAGACGACATTGGCAATGACAGAGAAATGAATTTCGCTGCGAAATCATTTTGACCGTGAAGTTAATCACGTTTTTTGGCTTCGAGTTGAACTTATGAAGGGGCTTGAATGCACGGCTGGACCATAGAAGATTTTGTGAGGGTCAGGCGATACCTGTTTGCACCATTTTGCACTCGCCCAGCTCCCTGTCCCCCAAATGGTAAACTCGGATGCCTTCGGCGGGACCTAGCTGAAAATTGCAGCTTATTGGAGGCGAGTTATTGGGCGGTTGGCAGTTCATTGGATGGCACTGAGGCTAATGGATCATGCTGGTCATCTCTGTGTGTCCGCATGCCTCCTTTAGGCTGCGTTTATACTTTGCGGCAGCGTAGCGTAGCGCTTCCAGCGTACGCCAGCGGCAGTGTCGGGGAAAGGATGGATATCGATCTAGCGTTCCCAGCACTACCAGCGTACGCTCACCGTAGCGAGGGCCACGGGATGTATAGGTATCGATCTAGCGCTACCAGCGTTTCACTAGCGTTTCGCTAGCGTTTGCAGCGGCAGGGCTAGAGAGTGTAGAAGAGTAGGAGAGTACAAAATACTCTCCTACTCTTCGATACTCTCTAGCGTAGGAGAGCATTTTGTACTCTCCTACTCTTCTATACTCTCTAGCGTAGGAGAGTATTCTGTACTCTCCTACTCTTCTATACTCTCTAGCCCCGCCGCTGCAAACGCTAGAAGCGCTGACGCTGCCGCAGAGTATAAACGCAGCCTTACCTTGCTGGCGATCTTTGATGCGGGTGCGAAGTGCATCACAACTCGTTCGTCCTTCGGCGGGCCCGGTCACCTTGCTTGCATTCCGGCGGGACGACTAATCCAGAGACGGTGCAGCTATGCTGGGCTGCACTACATTTACCATTATGATCCGTACAGGGCTTGACCAACTTCTCCCAGCACAGTATTTGGGGTTGTTTCGAATGCAAGAAACTTCCTCATGCAGGGACCGGAAACCCAGCAAAGTCAGCTCTGGTCAATCCTGCAGGGTTGAGAGGAAAGGTGAACCTGAAAGTTTTGAATCCACATTCCGCAATAGAACTTTTTTTTGCCATATTCAAACAGTAAACACAAATCCTTTGTGTTGAAATGTTTTTGGCAGTAAACACAAATCTTTGTTTGAACTTTGAAAATGAAGCTGTTAAAACCTCTGTTCTTGGGAAATTTTTAATTTTTCGTGTACAAACAGGTCTATAGTGTAGTTCGCTGCGGACGGTTGGGCGTGTCAGTGCGGCTGCGTTTGGCGCGGTGCCAAACTCGTTCTGCACCAGTTGTTGAAGCGGGCAAGTGACAATACTGTATCATATCGTTCGTATTACTCGTTTTCTACCACTTTTTGTCGCATGCGCGCTTCAACAAGAAGGCAGAGAACGGCTTTGACGGGGTGACACACTCATACTGGCTGACACGCCCAACCGTCCGCAGCGAACTAGAGTGTAGTTTTCGAGGGGTTATGTCTTACTTTACGAACAGAGCTTCAGGGGCATGTGAGGGCTTCCACGGCCTTCTCTCAGAAGACTCTCATTATGAGTACTGGAGGTTGGCGGACTTCTCGCGTTTTGCTGCCTGGCCTCTCGTTCGAGCGCTCAGTGTTTCTCCACAGGACTTTGAGCGTTGTCTTCTCACAACGCTCGAATTCCTCTTCAAGCGGGTGTTAGTGAATGGTGAGTTTAGGTGAATCTTGGTATAGAGGAGATCATGCTTGTTGGAGAAAGTGGAAGTTGTGAATGTAGCATCCCTCGAAATAACGCAAATGAAAGGGGTGTGGCCACAAATCGCCCGGGACAGAACGTGTGCGCTTCTTGAAGATAAACTTGCAACATGTGGCATGGGGGCCATTTGCTTCGCACGCTATCTTGCCTGATTAAAGCTTTACTTCGCTCAGCTGCTGGCTATTTCTGAATGAATAGCATCGATAAGAACACCCTAGAGGGATTAACTTATCTCAAATTCCCGACGGGCCCAATTCCTTCAAGTTCTTGCTGTTTTCATGAAGCAGAACACGTCATGGAGGCAGAAAAGGGAGTCAACGCAGAACCGCGTCTAAAGCGTCACCTCTTTATATACCCCTGTTTCCAATGA
>MU914330.1:0-19833 GCA_036418165.1 Cooperia oncophora | reverse complement strand
TGTGTATTTTTTTAGTTAAACCACACGGCGTGAACACTAGCGAGTTAAGCATGCAATTAAATCTCACACTGGCACTAATTTTTCTTCATTTTTTTGCACCAATTTTTTTCACCATCATCTACATAGTTTCAACTAGTGCACACGCCCACGCTTTCAAATATGTACACTGTTTCGATTTTTAATCGCTAGATGATACACAGAACTTCCCCCCTGTCTCTTACATATTGTTATTTTGGTGCATTTTGCAGAGTCTATTATTTGTCTCGCCTATTTCATTCATTTTTTCATTGAAAGAAAAAAACGGAGCAAGTTATTTTCTCGTGACACTAGTTCGGTTGTAAATCGATGTATCGCGTGAATAAACTTTGATCGTTTTAGCTTCTCCGGAAGTATTCATGCAGGAATTTTCCAAAAAATGTTCCGCTTGGTAGGATTTTGCAGCTCTAAAAGTGTTTCTGGTTCGCTAGAATATGTGGTATATACGGGCTACGTTCGGCTTGATTGGGCTGCACGAATGTGCTTAGCGAAGCAGGAGCAGGTACGTAAAACGAGTGCGTAGGACTGCAAGTGCACACAACACCACTCAATCACCGCCTAGGCAATCCTCGGCGGGTGGAATGCGGAATTGACGTCGCCCTCGCTTCCTGGCAAACCTGGTGCTGCCCAGCTTAGTTTATACCCGATTACGTGCATTTACGGAACCGACACTTTTAATTTCACGCGCAGTTCTCAAAGGATTCTGTATACCACTTCAGTACAAAGAATGGCGGCTTGGGGAATAGCAGAGCATCAACGATCTGAACGAATCCCCGACGAATTATGGTGGGTAGTGCGTTATCCGTCAGGAGAAACGATCTCCGAAAACTCGTCCGGAATGAGCAGAGCGCTTAGCTAATGTTCTGCAATATTTCTGGGTGACGTACTTTCCGAGAAGTACTGCAAGAAACGGTAACGTCGCTAGTACCGGGAACGATACAACTTACAGGCACATTCCACGATAGCCGATAGGCGGAGAAATGGGCGGAGACTCATAACCATTGTAACTTCCTCATTGGTGCGTTGTAACTCTTGCCACATTGGAAATAGAAGCGCACCAATGAGGAAGGCACAATGGTTATCGGTCTCCGCCCATTTCTCCGCCTATCGCCTATCATGGAATGTGCCATCAAAGAGAATGCGAAAATCGAGGCCAGCTCAACACGACCGTCATCCAGACTTAAAGGACGAAAACAATGCATACCATAAATGGCACACAATGAGTGCGAAAAAGCGAAAAATAAAATAAAATGAAAATAAAAAATATTCAAGAACTGAGGTGGCGACAAGATCAGTACACCAAGTATCCATATGAAATGAAAAAAAGCAATTTCTACACGATACCTACACCAATGAATAGCTAGCTCTACCTGGTGATGACGACAAACTAATTAGATGCTTCTGAATAGATCTTTTGTGATGAAACAAGGAAGAACATATTAAATAGAGAATAGTCAGAGTTCTCGTCGACCGATCATGCGCTCGCTACTCTACATTTTCGTCCTTTTCAAGCCCATTCCATTCGGTAAACTTAGCCCGTTGATCAGCTGTTGCGCTTGTGGTATATACATACTGGCATGTTGACTCGATAGAAGATCAACCTAAATCTTAAATCATAGAGCAGATATAGGCTGAAACACTGAAAAATGCTAAAAAAATAGTACAGAGATAAATCGGATGCTAACGTATTTGGACTGGCGGGGAGGGGGGAAACCATGCAGCAGGGTGTGTGTGTGGCAAGACAGTCGTAACATGCCGCCCTGGTGGGAGTGGCGACACTGTGTCCAAAGGACGAGTTGTCCTGCTTGGCCGCTTGAACTTTAGAAGGGGATGGCAAAATTTGATAGTGCTCGTCACGGAGTCACGCCTACGCTTGAATTCGTACGAGTTTCGCTGCTCATATCAAAAAGGTGCACACCGCACATCGCCGCAAAAAAAAAAAAAAGTAACAAAAAAAAAAAAGGCAGAGCTGCCGCTGTATCGGCGATGGCGCATCGAATGTAAATTGCGCAGCAGTATACGGATCGATCTGACGACTGAGGAGAATCGGCGATCCGGCGCAGACGATACCCATCCACTTGCTTGACGCGCAATCGCCCGAAATGCCTGATCGACGATTTTCACCAACCGTCAGAACTAACACCTATACTTTTCCCAACCGTTCAGTCTCTTGATCGCCTTCCCTCACAAGAGAACCCCAAAAGGTCGATTCGGCTATTTGCAATGAGATGGACAGTGATGGACGTGTCCTGAGCCGCTTGAATTCAATTTGCTCTCGGAATTTGCCCGAACGATTCTCTTAAGGGAGTACGGAAATCAACCTCACAACCTGTGTCGCACAGTTTTCCAGACGATAATTGATTGCTGCAAGCAGGTCCTGGTGGTGTACGTGGATAAGCGCGCTGCTTTCATGAGATACGAGGCCACATGTTGAAATCCTTGACCGTTGAAACTTCTTGCTTTTCTTTGAAACACTTCATATGAGTCCTCAAAACGCTTCTGCGTAGCTAAGTTACCTAGCTTCTTGATTACATGACATCATCAGCAGGCAAATTCTCCATTTCTGATTCCTAAAAAAAATTTATTTCCGCTGTCTATTACTTTTTCGCTCTTGGCCGAGGCTGGTACGCGTGTTATTATTTCACAGAAACCGAAGCCCTCAACAGGTACGCCAATACCAGAATCGGGCAGAACACAGAACAGCTCCACATTTCGAAAGACAAGAAGAACCGCTGGCTGTGTATTGTGCGGTAAATGCCAGGCGTGGTGTGTGAAGATCACTTAATCATGGGGCTGATGATATCGGGAGTTTCGCGACAGATCATGGGCGGAATTTTGTTTAAAATTAGCAAAAAACTTCAGCACTGCTTTCCTGGACAGCAAGGAGAAGTGTGACTGTACCGTGTGTGGAAAACACTTCTTTATTGGCTGTCTCATTGTGAGCACTTGTTTTGTTTCCATCATTTCGTGAAAGAATACCATACGTGCTCCTAAACCATAATCTCTTTAATTCCTAATACACGCCCTAACAAACGGATATCCTCACAACAAAATCCTCAAAATGAACCGGGACTGGAGAAATGATGTCATTGTAAGAACAACAACTAGGTAAACTTAACAAAGTAGAAGTGTTTTGAAGACTCATATAGAGTGTTTGAAAGAAAAGCAAGAAGTTTCAACGGTCAAGGATTTCAACATGTGGCCTCGTATCTCTGAAGCGGCGCGCTTATCCACTACACCACCGGCTGCTTGCAGCAATCAGTTATCGTTCTGAACTGGTGAGAACACAGTTGAGATGAATGTTCCGCAACTCGCTTCAGAAAATCGTTCCGCAAATTCCGAGAGCCAGATTGGAATTCAGCGGCTCAAGACACGTCCATTTATGCATATTTCATTGCAAATGGCCTGTTGGGGTCAGGCACATCGTTTGTTGGTGAATCCCCACTATGGAGGGAGGGGAGAGGTTTGTAGGTCCGCCAGGAGAAAGGGGGGGGCGTATTTGGCTGGCATAAATATCTTGACAGTTGATTTTTCTCTGCTTCATTGACTATTCGTAAAGGAGGGGAGGGTCGTACTTGTCGTTTTTAGGGAAGGGAGGAGGGAGGGGGTCGTAGGTCGGGTGAGGAAGGACACAAGAGGGCTTGGGGGGGGGGGGTCGTCGTACAGACCTCGACTAAAATCCCCAACCAATGATGTGCCCTGCCCTGGTTGGGGTTCCCTTGTCAGTCGAAACGTATAAACGTAGTCTCACCATGGCCATGCAAGGCGGTACGAGCAATGAGGGATCGAGGGAAAAATTTTTTAACCCATTTTTCTTTTACACGATCTTGCTCGCGCATTTGAAGCTGCTACAATGTTCTGAGCCAGATTCAGAGTGACAACTCATCGAAATCTATAATCGTCGCTTATATGCCCCCCCCCCATACAAGATCACTATCTTATCACAGGAGTCACATAACCGCACTGGTCCAGCATGAGTTGAAATAATTTTTAGTGCATTATTCAATCATTTTCTAACCTGTGCTAAACTCAACGATTATATCTTACATCGACAGGTGATTCAGCTCGCAGATCGGTGCTGAGAGGCATTCCTTTCAGGCACACACATCGAGCTTCTCGTTCCCGAAGAAGGGCCGTTACTCGCTCAAGTTCTCGTCGTAGAACCTGATTCTGTGTCTGAAACGCGCCATTTCAACATCCATAATCAATCTCAACAGCAATTTCACTTACATTTAGCTGCACTTTCTCTTGTTCTAACGTATGTACGCGAGTGATCATGTCGTCATGTTCCTCCTTCTTTCGTTTTCTATAGCGAACGGCCGCCGCCTTATTTCTCTCAAGGATCGTCATCCTGCAGCTATAATGAAGTCAGAAGCGAAGTGATTGAACGTAGAGATGATGGCAAAACAAATGTGAAGTGACTCGAGATGGCACCAGTTTCAGCCATGGGTCAGTAAAATTCGGGGCATGTCCTGTCGTTGGGCGGAACTTTTGCAAAAAAACTACCCTTCCCTCCTAGGACCCCAAAAACGACGTCCTTCTCTGGGGAGCCCAACTTGCGACGTGCTCTGGTGAAGTTGCAGATTTTAGGTGAAGCCAAGGAAAACTCTACTGTCAACTTGAGTAACAGGGCACATTACCCGCTCCGCGAGTCAGAGGATAGGTAGCATTACGTGTGGAATCACTGCAGAGAAGGATCGTATAAGATCTCGAAAAAAGTTTCCTCGGAATGTTGATTTTCCCGTTCCAAGCGCATTACATACACCCTCCCCGCGCACGCCCTCCCCTTACCGCATCAAAATTTTGGAAAAACGGGAAAATTTTAGATTAGATTTAGATGAGGAGATTAGCAGGTTGGGCACTATTTACCCTTTACTGCCCCAACCATCCAGAATTGAGCCAGTTTCTGACCGACTTTTTTCTCCGTGGACAGATTTGGCTCAAATGTTGTCTCCTGGGGTATTTTGACCTCCTGAATACGAATATGACATTCGCTTAGCCCGAAACCTCCTGGCGCCCGCGCCACAGTCGCCGGTGATCCGGGATATTTTGGCGCCAGCGCCTGTAGCGCGGTCGCGAGAAGGTTTCAAGCCGAGCGGATGTGATATTCGTGTTCAGGAGGTCAGACTACCTCTGAAAACAAGTTTTCAGCGAATTCGGTGATTCAAGGTATTTTGGCGCCGGGCCTGTGGCGCGGGCGCCACGAGATTTCGTTCCTAGCGGATGTGATATTCACGTTCAGGAGGTCCAATTAGGCCGCAGGTTGTAAAAGGGAGAAAAGTGAAGGAGGGGGGGGGCATATTCCAGAAGGCGACGATACCCTGCTAAAACCCTAAAAATTCAGCAACGAAACGAAAAGTGACACACTTCCTTTCATCGGGTAACATATCGGCAGCAGACGATGCTCTTCCTCGGCCACGTCCTCGACCTGTACCAGATGGTGGCGGCACCTCGCGTTCAGCACTGAAAAATTCAACAACTGTCCTAGACACAGAGCTGATATTCAGCTGAGCACCTTTCCCACCACTCCACTACCACAGAACCTAATAAAACCTTGTGATAAAATAAGCAGCGCCTCTACCATTACTAACAAAGCCTTCCACAACTCTGGGGTAAGCTAAGTAGACAGTAATTCGTCTCAGAGGATAGGAAGCGTTTATAGTTCGTGACGGCGACATTGACGCGACTTATGCGATCTTTAGTTCGCGGTTGGGCGCGTTCAAAACGGTGAGCATGACTTCCGATGCGAGATGCGCATCCCGCGCTGATCTTATGGGTGGTACACATTGCGCCCTTGTCATAAGTGTATCCTCCTGTTTGCCATTCAAAAAAATGGACCATCAACGAGAATTACAAATGCGTAGAAGGGACTCCACCCATACTACCAGCGCGGAATGTGCTTTAATCATGTAAACCAACCTTGATTTCCCTGAACTTCGATCATCCAGTGAGAGTAGCTGAGGAGGAGGAGCAGCACCCGTGGATGCAACAGTAGGAGGCAATGTGCCGCAATTTGACGATGGCATCAACGTGGTCTCTTCTTGCTCATAGTATTGAGGGGCATTCTGAAACGAACCAATCAATAGGAAAGTACTTAGCCGAACTGCGTGTCTTATGTCAGGCCATGCACAGTATTTCATTTATTAAAATGGGGCGCAGTACGGCGATAGGGCGGGGAATTTTGCACTTTTGTTACGTCCTATCGACGTGTCGAGCCATCAAGAGAGCTATTCAGCTAAAAGAATTGACAGGTTTTACCATGGTGGCTCGACAAGCTTGCTCCAGTTTCACAAGAAATTACGGGTTTCACCGAAGACTTGTAAACGGGAATATTGGAGCAGAGAAAGTGCGAAATGCCCCCCCCCCGGTCGCCCAACTTAGCCAAAAAATAGAAGAAGTAGTATTCCAACTGATGGCCCAAAATGAAGCGGCAACAATATGCTGTACGACACGAATGCGACTATTGGATTGCGATGGACGATTTTATTTACAGCCATGAAAATAATTCAATATCGTATTGATTAACATACGTGTTTGCTGACGGCTGGCTTCACATCGCGTGGATCCCAACCCGCTGGATCGACGGCGGCGGCTGCAGCCACTGCCGATGCCGCAGAATGCAACGCCGACAGAAGATGCGCTTGCGAAGCCACTGGCGTTGCCACTTCTGACTCGCCAGATGGACGCTTTCTAGAATAACCTACGATGAATGTGGTAGCTGGGAAGATGGAATAATAGAAGACTCACTCGAGCGTTGGCTGATCTTTCACGCTTCGAGGCGACTGCACTGGACTTATCGTCACACTTCGTGGTGGTGCTGCAAGAAGTCCACCACTTGTCGACGGAACACAATGAGCAGCCAAAATACCGGCAGAATTGGGTGCCGATCCGGAGGGTGTCAATGACGAGAACATTGAAAAGTCCGGTCTGAAAGACATTTGTTTAGGAAGCCTCCTTGGACTTTCACCCTAGAGGGAGAGTGGGGTATTTCAATGGCAAGTGGGATGATAAATCGACAGCGCGCACAAAGTGATGTGCCTAGCATGGAAGTATATTATGCCCTTCAGCACGCGCTAGATGGCGCCTTTTCCAACCAAAACCACCGTTTTAACACCTCGTTAAGGTGCAGCTTGCCGACTCAGACATCAACCGCCCGCCCACAAGGACCGGACAGTCATATCGACGCTGGTACACTTGTCGATTCATTTACAGAGTACAACTTATATGAAGCTTATGAATACACACATGCAGCCGTATCTATCGAAGTGGTTTTGGCATGATGCCAGCAGAAAACACGTCCTAAAAGGCTTTCTAATGTCGTGCAGAACAAAGGCTTTTTCGCCGGTTTCAGCCGTTTAACTTTGCTTTATCTTCGCTCAAAAACGGCAGCAGAGCCTCTATATAGGCGCCTTCACGGAATAACCGCGTCTAACTGAGAGTGCTCCAACATAGGTGAGACTATTGTACCTGAAACTGGTCACCTACCCATGAACTTGTCCCCCCCCCCTTCTTAGGCCAAAGCAGAAGTCTTCATAGCAAGCTGCTGGTACTACTCCAGGCGGGCATCGAGTAAATAGAGAAAAGCTTGCTCCGTCCTTGCTCAATGCCTACTCGAGCGTGGGGGCAGTCTGATCTTGTTAGTCGCGGATGGTGCGAGTCAGGGGGGATGAGCGCGGCACGAGCCCGTTTTTTTCATTTTTTGCTTAGCAAGCGACAAGGCTTTATCATATCGTTCATATAGGTAGTTTCCCACCAACTGCTGTCGCTTGCCTAGTGGTGGCGAACGGGCTAGCGGCGCGCCAAAAGCGCTAACTGACACGCCCCATCAGCGAACAAGACTATAACTTGGCCTATGGCGCAACCCATTTCTATTTGTAACACAGGGCGAAGCCATCGAGAGCTGTTCAGCACAGCGTCAGCCCTTGTCGAGTAAGTAAAAAAAAAACAAAGCAAAAAGGCTCTATCGCTGACATTAAAAAAATTCAAAAATTAACGTCAAAAATTAACCCAAACATGATCAAAGCTCGAAATAGTGAAATCATAACCAACTTGTTGATGTAGTTAATCGTATGCAAACGATCAGAATGCATGTCCAGTACAGCATTCAATACATCGGCAGTTCTTGGCGCTTGCTGCGTGCTGGAACCGTCATTGTTCGACGAACTCGAATCTCTCATCTGCAATTATTTCACATGGAATATCCACTGTCATTTCATCATAAAATGAGCGCTAGTCTCATATAGATCCGCAGTCCGAGCCAGTAAAAGTGCGTTGGAATGGCTCACTTCTACGCAAGCCCCGCCCATTGCGGGCGGAGTTTGCGTAGAAGTGAGCCATGCGTCGAGTTTTAGTTTTTTTTCAATTGAGTTTTATTTATTTATTTATTTATTTATTTACACCATAAGGTGTGCCACAATGCTACACTAGGATAAAGTGAGTTTTATGCGTGCTTTGCAGATCTTGGCCCATGCCCCATCCATCAAATGCATGGTAGCTCCTGAAAGTGATTCCTCACGCAAACCCCGATTCCCGGGTAGATAGACAGACAGACAGACAGACAGACAACTTCTGGTCTGTATACTGGATACTCGATGGAGTGAAGATTTTTTCACCCACTCGTAGAACAAGGAGCTGCGATGTGGACGACCCACGTCCTCCATTAAAAGTTTTCATTTAGCGAGAAGTGGTTCACCAACCCGGAATTCCTTCTCTTCTCCAAGGTCAACGGCACGTCATTACACGTGGTGTGTCCTATGAGAGAGAAAAAATCTTCAAAAAATGTAGCCAAGCACATAAGCGCCAAAGCGCGTTGTGGGAACTTTTCGTTAAATACGACTCCCTCAAATTTTCTTCTCGCCACAACCCTTTTTACAGCCTGCCCTGAGCACTCCATGTTGCCGGAGAAAATTTTTCAAAGTCCGGCCCCTACTCGTCCTACCTACCATTCTGCCGCACTTTCTCAACTTACCGTTTCCAAAAAAAATTCTCTCTCCTCCCCCCACCCCTCAGAAAAAAAAAACCGCCGTCGAGCGAAGAGCGGGCGATGGTGGTCACCACCAAACAACAACTAATTCTGACTATCGGAAATAGCAATTGTATGGACTTTGATTGCGCCGCCAACCAAAGGGGGGGAAGGGGAGGAACCGCGCAAAGTCAACAACCGAAAATTTTGTCGTCACTTAGAAGTTTTCTTGCAAATGCTAATACGATCCCTTTTCCCGACCACGAGCAAGTACGCCCTCACTCCTTCTTTCGACTTACCAGGAAAGGTCAACAGGTCAGCCTGGCCATTTGCAATGAGATGCACATCACTGTACTCATCTTGACACGGTGAACTCAGAACTGTCTTCAAAATTTGCAGAACGATTCTCTGAGCGGAGTTATGGAGGTTTTTCTTTACTGTTTTTCTTCTTACGGGCGCGCTGGCGCCGAAGCGTTGGCACATGTAGCGCGACTCACAGCGCTCTTCGCGCAAAACAGGTATCATATTCGTGTTCAGGGGTCAAATAACCCCTAGGAAACGTCACCATTAGCAAAATCTGAGCTTCTGACTCAACTTCGAAAAATGGGGTATAGATGGCCATGGCTGACTGATAGCTAACAGCGATGCTACGACCAGCACTGGTGATGACTGGTCTTCGAACTGAAATAACTCTTCAGTCATGTCTTTTCGCAAACAACAGTACCTGGCTTACTTATTTGTGCCGTCTGCATCATTTTCTTGACTATCGGGAGGAAATCCCCATTCCGAGACCAGTCATCGATGGTAGGTGAGCTCCAATCTGCTGCTAATTACCCATGGAATAGCCCACATTTTCCAAGTGAGGTCGAAAAATCAGATTCGGCTAGAAACTTGTCCCCAGGGGTAATTTAACCCGCTGAACATGAATATGATGGTATTTCATTGCAAAAACCCTTGTGACACGTGTTACGAGGGGTACAAGCAGAAGCACTCTTTCAGGCCACAATGAGTCTACACTTAAAAAAAAACTGATCGCAGGTTCCCTTATAAGTAGAAGAAGAGAGCTTCGCGCTATGCTCTTGGAACAAATGCAAAAAAAGGGACTGAGCCGGAACCGACGTATTCGCCTGAGAAACCCGCTCCCTACCCGTTGCGCTCTGCTGCCACGTTTCAGAACGACTCCATACATAAATGTAAAGACGCTTCCACGTTTCCTCGCGATAGCATGTGAAACGACCATGCGGGGATAAAACCCTCCATAACTCCGTTCAGAGAATAGTTCTGCAAATTTTGAAGACAGGTTCACCGTCCCAAGACGCGTACAACGGTGTGCAGCTCATTGGAAATGGCCGGGCTGACCTGATGACCTTGCCTGGTTAGTATTATCCCCACTGGGGATTCAACTAGTTACGACATGACTTAAAGGCAGTTGGCACGATGGTTTCCTACTTAGCCTAAAATGCTAGTAGGGCGCTGTATAGTGGGGAAATGGCGAAAGAACGGAGTGAAACGGTCAAAATCCTGCGAAGAAAAAGCCTCCGTTCTCAGTGACTTGTAAATCGACAATTGTAAATCGATTTCGGACGAGTTTCCCGTAGGCATCTTACCAATCACCGCTACCGAAGATACGGCTGCATATGTGTACCATATATGCATGCAGCATCACGGCCGCTTCATACCAATCCCTTTGCTTCATAATTTGCTCAGCAAATGAATGAATACGAGCGTCAGAAACGGTCGTCCGTTTGTGGGCGGGCGGGCGTGGCGGGCGTTTGGGACGTAAAGTTGTGGCTTGATAGGGCCCTTATAAGGGCACCTTCCTCGGGGAAACCGCTATGCAGCGCCTGCCCAGGGTCGCGGAATTCTATCCTGCCAGGAGTATTGATCCTAGTCGTCTTGGGGGATTCATCGTGCCAACTGCCTTTAAATCTGTCTCCCTCTTACTCATTTTGCCCTAAATTTCACCTGGGGAGGGGATGGGACCAACAATTATAATAGTAGTTTCGACACACCGCCAACTAGGGGAGTTTATAGCCCGTATGAAATGGAAAACCAGTAATCAAGGGCAATTTACCTCGAAACCAGGAGTCCCAAACATGTTTGGGACCAAGGCACATTATCGAAAATGTTGAAACCCCCCAGCCCAGTTGCATTAATACTATTGTTTTCCCTATTCATGGACTTTTGTAATATGCCACTGTATTTGAGTTGAGTGCGTAGAGATAAAATGGACCATTGGACTGCGGACCTGCATTGGACCAGCGCTCTTAACCTGAAAAATCACTAACTTGAAGCAGTAGCTTGGATATGTCGGCAGTTTTCAGATTCTCGTTGACGACTCCATCAGCATCCGTTTGTAGAATGCTGATATTCGAGAAAATTCCTGGGGATTCCGAGAGGGATGAAGGCAGTTTTAGCAATGAGAAAGCTGAGAGATCTAGATTTCAAACATTGTAAATATCATCATTGTATCATCACAAAACACGGGGCACTACATTCACTTACCGTTAGTACTCGGCAGCGACATTGTCGCCGGAACGAGACCATTTGCCTCAAGAGCACCCGTGGTTAGCTTCCTGTTCGCTTCTCGGAACTTTGCTTCAAATGGATTCACCGACATACATTTCTGCATTAGCTCGGCAGTTAAAGGAAAATCTGAAAATAAAAACTATTTAGGCTCATTTAAAGCGTTCATCGCGCGCAACAATATGCTGTCCACTAGCGCCGCCCACCAAGTGAATGCTTCAGAGATCAAACCCAGATCGGACCTTATCCGGACCAATTAGACCATCTATCATACGGGGTGTTTCATTTAAACCAGGCTTAGTTGCGAGGATAAGAACATTCACTCATACATCAGCCGGCTACGCATGCTTGGTATGCACCACACAGAGTTCCAATTGTCACTACGATTCTAAGTGTAAGAAGAAAGCATGGCGCACCTAAAAAGCAACTGATTTAGGCTGGAAGCTCCAAGCTCGCTTGAAGTTACCCCTTCCCGTTCTCATCCAGCTTGACTGAATGGCAACGGTGCCTTCTCACTTTGAGCAACGATTTTTTTTCGACTGAGACAGTAAACTTACTTGCAGACATACTATGGAAGGGAAAATTCGACGAAAAACTCGCAATAGATTAGAGCTCAATATTTTCCCGGGGCAAAAAACCTAACGAGGACACGCCGGACGATGAGGATCATTAATGGGAGCAGTATTTGGCCACTGGAGGGGAGGGGGCACATTTAACAAGAATCATTCTTCTCATCGTTGATTTTTCCCGCTTAACGCGCTTATAACCCTCCTTTTTCATTTGGCAGCGTCATAAAACTGCTCCCTTTCCCGTATCTTTTTCTTTAGGGGAAAAGCTGGAAAAATGGTCGGACCACCAAGTTTGGGAGAGTCTAACCGCTGCAGAAAATTTGGTATGTAAAAAATCCCCCAGCGCAGGACGTGCCTTGGTCCTGTGACGCCCCCAGTTATGTGCAAAAAATGCACGTGCTTCAGTGCGTCGGACGCGCACAGAAATTCCTCAACGTCAATGTATTGAATAATTCTGCTGTCACATCTGTATTCCAATTAGACCTGTATTCACGACCTTTCTGACAGGGTTGTTGGGGGAGGGGGGGGGAGGGAGGGAAGACATGCATGCATGTCCCAGCGCGAGTGCAACCAATGGACGACGTAAACACGCTCCCTAGAACGCAACAACAAACTACCCAAAGCCTTTCAAGGTAGGAATAATTAGCCCCCAATTTGGATTACTGTCCTTCTTGATGCCTTCATCAGATTTGAATTTTTACTGACTCTTTCGAACATCCCACCACTTTCCCGGAATATTCTAACTCTTTCCCACAATTCTGCCATCGAGAGGGGAGGGGGGGGGAAGGGAGACGAGCGCAGCGTGAAACGGGAAAAAAAACAGTTATCAAGAAATTTTTTTCGTATCAAAAAAAAATAAACACGATTCCCCCTTTTCCACCAAGCGGACCAAATAAACTTACCCCACCTAGGGGGGAATTTTTTCCACAATTTTTCGGCGCAGTAATTTTCACTGCGCTGGGCCCTGATTCAAAGTGGAATTAATTCCACAAACAGTTAATTTTCTTCCTGGGCCCTAGGAAAGTCAAAAGTTTCAACACAGTGAGCACCGTAAACACGATAAGAAAAAAACCTAAACAAAAAATTCAGTACACCAAGTGTGGTGTAATCTTGACTGAAATTTGGCAAATTTCATTGTTTAACTTTTGGGAAAAAACCCCCAAGAGGACATCGCGTGGTACTTTGGAACCCCCTGTTTTTGGCGCGGGAGGAAAATTGCATTTTGAAAAATAACAGTTTGTACCTCGGTTTACCTCCATTTGGCAGAAAACTCAAAAAACGATTCCCAGGTGACAGAGAATGGTAGCACTGCATGGGGGCCAGTTTCTCAAAGCGTGTGTAATACGGTGGGCAATCACATTCCATGACCGCTGGCGGTGGTCGTAATTTCATAGCGGTTTGCCGCCAGGCCGGCAGTTCCGCGTACGTTTCGGAATTACACCAATAACAATCAACACTTCACCCAACCCCAAAGGGTCAAATTATAGCTATTTACGGCCAAATTTTAAATCCCCGGATCCGATTATCGCCCCATTGTTTTAGTTGATAAAGCTTAGATAAAAGCCTTGGGGCTTTCATAAGCTGAAACAGGAAATCGCGAGATTCGGTCCTCGTTTCAGGGCGCTGGAAAATTCTACCAAGGCTTTCCATCGGGTCGGTTTTGTGGTTGGCTGGAGGGAGGGGGAATTCGTAGTTGATTTTTACTAGGGAAAGTTTCTAGTTTCTAGTTCAAAAAAACTTTCTTTAGTATTTGTTTCGTGTTTCCACCGCGCGGTACGTCCCACACTCCCCGGTCGATGGTGAAATTTTGGGGGAAAACCGTGTTTGGCGGAAGAAACATGGGAACACACCTTTCGACCACCAAATTCTGCCTGACCCGCCTGCTTTTGGCTGTTCAGCTTGAGGGAGGGGGAGAGGGGCATTTTGCTTTTTTTGCTAAATTCTTTCAGCGGATCCTGTTCAATTACACGTCTTGCCTTGGTCACACCTGTTAACTCTTGTCAAGTCGATGGAAGTCAGAAAAATGCCCCCAAAAATGAAGCTTCTGCAGTACTATTCAGCTACTACAACCCTGAAATTCCAAGGAAAAATCTGCTCGAATCGCCTCCTCCCTCCCTCGAGATTATTTCGAGCTTGATTTCTGGTATGAAATTCATAAAAGCGCCAGCCCCATTTCTTCTTCACCAAAATATGTTAACGGGGAGGGAGAGAGGGAGAGCGAAAGGAATGAAGAGTTCTGGTCACGGGAATGACATCAATCTTAACGCCGGCCAGAACAACAATGTGGCGTGAAATGGCGCTCTTGTTTCGACCAGCTATCCCCCCCCCCTTATTGCCTACTTCAAAAAGTATCCCCACTCCCTATCTTTTTTTCTGTTCTCCACCTTTTTTTCCCGTTTTCCCCGAAGAACTTCAATCGAGCCAGTTGGGGAAGGGAAGCGGGGGAAGAAGGGGTGGGAAAATCTTATCGCGGCGGGAAAAATTTTCTCTTCAGACCAGGTGCAACACCCATCACCAGTTATGGCCCCTCCAAAGCGACTAAGTATACCCTCCCTGGTGGGATTCTTCCAATGACGCTCTACTCTGACGCCAGCACCGAAAATGTCTTATTTGATTGAGACCCTAACTTACTCGCAAAGGTGGCACCAAATTGGTGCCGACGCCATTTCGGCGCCACAAATAAGCGCCAGAACGTTTCACGTCTCAAGTACTTCTCAACGCAAGTTCATAATTTTTGTAAAAAAAATCGCGGCGTCACTTTGACAAAGGCACCAACCTGGCGCGATGTGCAGTCGGGGGCCAAAAATAACTGTCATATCTGTCATCATGGCAACAAAAAAACTTCCGTACACAGTTTGATAGCGATTTGGGTGAAAAACATTATAGCGACAAGCTGGCGCCAAACAGCGCTGGAACCAAGACGAATAGGATGTTCGCAATTGGAGTATACTTTTACAAAGCGATTTTTTTAAGAAATGGTATTACTAAAACTTTGTTGTTATTGAACAGCACTCCCCCCCCCAATCCCACACCATTAATGGAATGAGATGACTAACCATGTGACTGGCTTAAATCACTCACATTTCTCGTATATCCTCTGGTGACATTTGAGTAATCCGCTGGATCATACCTACCTCACCCCGAGCTCAAAAATCAACGTGAATTCTCGGGCTGCCCTGTTACGCAGGCACGTCTTCCTGTAGGGGGAAATTTCTGCAAAATACAACCCCCTTCTTCCCAGAACTTCCCCTTTAAGTACGATATGCCATCCTGCCTACCATCTTACCAAACTTTTCGAGGGGGAGGGAGAGGGGGTGGGGGACAGCGAACTTAAAGCAGGAAAAAACGGGAAAAAGTTAAAACCGAAAACATCTTTCTCCAAGTCCCACAGGCGAACACGTTCCCCCCCCCCCAACACTAGCGACCAAATACAATCCGCTCGCTGGTAATCCCCAACGTACGATGTGCCCTGCTACTGGGACATCCTGTGTATGAGAGAAAAAAAATCAGTTAACTACCTCCAAGCGGTGTCGTTCCTCCTAGTCCAAGGAGTCGTTGTGGGTTCGGAGTCTCCAGTAAATCGACACCCGGTGACACGTCACTCGTAACGATTTGCACTCGCTGAAATTACGGCAAAAATAATTCGTCTGGAATGTAAAACAGTTTTTCCTCATAATTTCTCACTTTCAGATCAAAAGAAAAACAATAAAATCAGAAAGTCCCAGATCTTACGGATCTTATGGATAGGAATTACAGTGGCCTCGAAGGGGACACTCATTCATTTTGTAAAAAATTACATTATTTTAGTCATAATGCAGCGTGAAAGGGGCCTGTCAGGCAGTACGGTGTGCTGCCGGCGCGCTCAAACGCCGTTCTTTTGGCCAGTTGCTAAAGCGGATTAGGAACAATAGTTGGTAAAAAACGAGGATACGAACAGTATGATCAAGTTGTTGTCCTATCTCGCTCTGCAATACACTGGTGGAGAACGCGTTTGGCAATGCCGACCAAACTCATCCCTCGCTGACACTGCTCCTAGTCGTCCGCAGGGGCGAACAAATTTATACACTACGCTCCCAAACCAAACTAGCATAAATTAATCGCTGCTTCTTAGCCCCAGAACTCTACATCACTCCAACCCAGTCAAGGAAAAAAAGACCTGGAAGGACAAAAAAAATCCTAAAATTTCCCCTGTGCATTTCGCTCCTTCAATGCTGAAAGTCAACAAGATCAAACACACAACCCTTCCCAGCGACCCCAACAGGAATCTTCATCAGGGGGCGAATCCCCATCACTCACGCTGGCGCTGTTCCAATCAACAGCCTGCCACGATGCCCAGGGATATCTCTGACCAAAAAACACATCCGTCGATATTTGAAGGAACCTGTGCGCGTGGCTAGCCTTGAGAGATAGGAGCCGTGCAAAATCCAGGGAAGGAGTCCTTCTGCAAAATCAGGGATTGACATTATCCGAATAGAGTACTCGTACTTGCAATCAGATCATCTACCGAACAACTCCTTCGATTTTTTGGCTGAGGCAACAACCCTCATCTCCACTACTGTAATTCCAGCATTGCACGGAAAGTCCTTGGGATTCCCCCTCCAAGATTATTAGCACAGAAAATCGAAAGCATAGTACATTGTTAATCAGTACGAAGCACTTGATGCCGATGCCTTTGCATCTTATCCCCATCAAAAACTCTTAATAAGGAACGTTCATACTTTGCAAATAATGACAACCCGACCCGACGACAGATAGATGAAGCGATTCAGCGACAATACGAAGTATACGTATCGATTAGGCGATTCCGGAGAGCTGGCGACAAAAGAAACGATGTGAATCGATTGACACCCCCACTGGCGAATCACGTCCTCTCCAGAAGCGCGAATTCTTTGAGAACGCCCATTCACTCAATCAATTCTTCATCCAATCTTCTGTCGCCAGCTCTTTCAAATCGGGCATTCCCCACATTCGCAAAGCATCAAGTCGGCCCCTCAAAAACCAGTTCTCTTGACATCACTTACTGTAAGAAATAGATTTGTTTTGCTGTAGACGAGAATAGCCCTAGAGAAGAATTTCAAACGATTCAGGCTTTTGCAAAGCGTTTTCTTACAGTGGCATTAACTCCAGAACCCCGTTATTTGCGAGCTGTCTGGGAAAAGAGGAAGCAAAAAATTTCACAATAGAATAATAATCATTATAATCAAGCGTATACCGTAAGGGGGAGGGGGAGGGAACGCTCCAAACATCATAACAGCAAAAGAGAATACACTGTTATCTGTGCAAGGGCTACAATTTGAAAATGTCTAGTCAAATGACGCGAGAAAGTTCCTGAAAGATAGCCTGTGACTGAATTCATCAACCAATGAAAGGCAATAACCTAAAAAAGTCAATAGAATGACGACGCCGTTATTGACGTCACGGGGGGTAGACAGAAAGGAACCAGTTGGCGCATGGCGTGATGCCAACGCGATTTTTCTTCGACGCGACGTCACGAAGAGAGAACACCTGGTCGAGAATGATGAGATGGGCACAGCAAACAGAGCAGCTCAACAGAGAGATTTCAACAAACTGCGCAATTTTAACGTTGACAAACCCTTCACCCTTACAACAAGGGTAGAGCATCGTTGGGAACGTCCCATCAGAAGGTCGCTGGTGGGGGGGGGGGGGCAATCGCATCAATGAGGTCGTGTGACGTCATAACAGGAATTTTTCGCGAGCGTAATTTTTTTTCACGCAAATCGATCAGGAGGGGGCCACTTCCGATTGTCATGTTGAGCCAACAAGTAGAGATCTGTTAAATCTTGTCAAGCCATAAGGCCGTACCAGTCAATTGTAGAAACTTGCTAACTCCTGTGAACAGGACAATCGGGAGGCAATGAATTTGCTCCTTGCTCCCCCTTAGCCGAACTGCGTCACGTTTTCTGGATGTTGACTTTCAAACAATGATGCACGTGTGTACTGCGTTTCCCCGCCCCCCCTCTTCCGACGTCGTGAAAATACTTCATAACTACTACTTGTGATAGCTGGTGTTATTACCACGGGACATCATCCTATAGGACCCTCATGACAACTAATCTCGATGCGAAATACGACCTCCGGCTGAGTTCTATGGAACTCAGCCGGAGGTCGTATTTCGCGTCGAGATAAGTTTTGCCGAGCATTAACAATTTCGCATCGAGGACAAGTTTTTCCGAGTATTGACAGTACCGATTTTGCTCATTTCACGCGCGCTATACAGCTCCTGTTGGCGGCGCGGTAAAACTATCTGGTAGTTGACCGGAATACATACTCCCCGCCCGGGTTCGACGACAATTTTTTTTGGAAAAAGTTGAGGTAGGGTGTAAACAGGGTCGCACCGATGGAGAAATTGAAAACGGGGGGGGGGAGTGCTCGTATCTGGTCGTGATCGAACTTTTCAAAGAGCGATAGTTTTTTCCCCGGTTGTGACTTTTCGCAATTTTGCAGGTTTCATGTGCGCTATATCCCGCTTTTCCACCGCCACCTCGCCCCTACTTTGACACCGCCCCAAAAGGTCGCAAACGTACTACGCGACTACTCTTTCTGATAGTTGCAAATAGTAGCTGATCGATGAGAATCTCCTACCCTCCCCCTTCCTTCCGCCGCTCGAGAGTTGCTTGGGGAAACTGGAAAAAATTGAAGGAAGTTGGGAACACTCGGGATGATTTTAGGTAGAATAGGGAGAAGGAGGGCTTATGCAAGAGGAAATTTCAGGGGAGGTCGTATTTAGCCTTGAAAACATGAAACTCTTCCGAGCACGATAAACTTTCCGGGTATTGACTTTTCCCAGCTTTTTCCATACCATGTGCGCTATTCCTTCGCTATTATGCTCAGGTGAATAATTACACCAAATAATTCCGACTATTTATGTAATAATAATAATTCCGCCGTTAAAAAACACCACCCCTTCCGAAAAAAAAACAAATTTCACTAGCTTAATTATTCTCCCAAAAAACCTGTCAATATCACAAGCCGATTCCTATCGTGCCTACGAGTACCAGCCCCGTTCGCTGTCGTTTTGCATGCATTAATTTTTGAATAATTCAGATTCGAAGGTTAAGACCGGCGTACATAACGGCGGACACATCTATCGCTCATTACGTCAATAGGCTCATTGATATCGACACCGGAACGTCAACGGTCATCGTTGACGTAAAGGAAATCTAACTTCTAAGATGAATTAAATCTAGCACACAACACATCCACAACACCTCCCGGCACCCTTCAGCTGTTACTCCTTCAAAAACCCTATTTTTTTCGCTAAAACTCTGACTGCAGATCAGAGCAGGTCTAGCCTTTGAGGGCGGGGGAATTTCTGCCAAATGCAACCGTCTTAAATGTTCCTCTTCTAGTGCGACCTCGGTTCTTTCTCTTTCCTCACCCTATCTACCAACATTCCAAATTTTCCCTACTTCCTACCACTTTTTCCAGTTTTCCAAGAATTTTTTTAGTTGTTCCCACAGAAAAAAACCGTCGAGAGGAAGGAGTAGGGAGGTATAAGTGCACTGAAATAAGAAAAACGGAATGAAGTGGTAAGAGCTTTCCCAGAGTTCATATAGTGTCAAGTTCCTAATTTAAGAACAGATAACTTTGAATAGGAGAAGAAACAAAGACGAGTTTCTTTTATTATTTCTGACCTATTTCTAGCTTCTTATTTCATCCCTTTTTATATTCTGGACTTGAAGACAAGCTCCGCGTTTATCTGATGTTCACGCTTCCTTG
>MU914329.1:2358-19277 GCA_036418165.1 Cooperia oncophora | reverse complement strand
CCTCCGTGTGGGGTAAAAAGCCTGGCTGAATTGCGAAGCCTATCCGGGATTCCACCCCTGGGACGCGCGCGTGGTAAGCGTGCCACTTGCCACTACTCCACCTTCGCCTCTTTTCAGAAATTACGCTGCGTCAAAGAATTTAGCAACAAAAACCAAATCCGAATGCAGCACAGAAAGCAACGGGGCGAAGAAAATTTGTTAGAAAGTTGGTTGCTGTAATGTTCAGCGTTTGCTTTCCCGAAATGTTATTCGTGTTCCGTACCTGGGTATACCTGGGTATCACGTAGGTACCGTTTTTAAGGTACAAAGTAATTTATAATCCGCGGAACATTACAATCATGAAAACAAGGGCGTGGCACGGTAATTCATTCAAACGTCCGCTGAAAAAGAATACGGTAAATGGAACAAATCGAAGAAAGACGGTAGAGGAACCTAAATTGCCCGGAAAAGTGCACGTTATCCTTGCCGAAATGGTTTCCTACAAGAAGGTGTGAGACCTTCCCGAGGCAAGATATACTCAAAATTCTCTGAGATGTGGTAGGCGTGGCTGCGTACTTGGACTGAACGTGGCGACTGCTGAACTTTTCGTGAGATATTTTCATTGGGACAGTTGTAATCATGTCTTTGTCCAACACAGAACAAGATGACAGTTGTCTCAAACTGAAATATCCCACGAGTAACTCACCCTAGGCCATGTTCAAATGGCACGGCTCAGGAATAAAGAGTGTACAGGAATAGGAACAGAACAGAATAGAGCAGTAAATGCCTACGAGTGTCACAGTGAACAGGATCGCTGTTTGGTCGACAGCGATAGGAATGACAATAATATGATGCCTTCGTTAAACTTTGGAACACTGTAGGTGTCGGAACTCGAAAAACCACTGACCGTCGGCCGCTGCAGTAAAGAGATTATTCGACGGGCTGCAGGTCTGCAGACGGCATAATGAGTGGGAAAGGGTGAAAGAGCAGAGGCGCCGACACTGAAATCAAAACGGGGGCAGAGTTAAGCTGAGCTGTGCAAAAGCAGCAGCGGTTCCCTAGGAGATCACCAGTTGCTTCTTTGGACACACATGCAGTTGAAGCCGTTATAGCTCATGGGAAAAACATCTTTGGGCCATTCATCATCCAAAAGAAAAGATGACATGATAAACTTCTGGCTGAACGCTATTGGGTACTTCCCTACGTGAAACAATAGAGTGCTATTCCTCACATTTCCCATAATAAAAGAATGTGTAAATACTACTACAAATTATAGAGTAGGTGGAGAAAATATTGAATTCAGCAGCAGTACTATGGAATGAACTTCGAGAAAGTAAACAGCTAAGAGCATTGAATCGGAAATGAGCAGTCGCAAAACGATCAGCCTTGGTGTGCCTGCCGTTAAAAGAGTGGACAGTGATAAATTATGAAAATGCAAAAGTTTGTATAGGAAAGGTAGGGTAGTGGACCACCTTGTGCCAGTTTCGCGCCAGTTGTAATGTAAGAGAGTTGAGACACAAAGCTGCTCCTGTGGCATCCCCTTTCTGCAGTGACCCCGCCTCCAAAATTCGCCTCTAATGCCTACCTTCCAGTCAAAAGAGCATGACGTTAATGCTCTCCTGTCTCTATGAGGTCACAAGGTTCATTCGAAGAAATCCGACTGGACTCGTCCCAACACGCGGTCCACTGACCATTTACCTATAAAAATTGTTCAAGGCTGGAGGGCCATATTTGAAGTGCATATGGGAACTCTCCCTTGGGCATCTTCTCTCAGAGCATAAGTCACGCGGAACAAACTTCCTCTCCAGCAATTCGACACAACTGCCTTCGCTCGTTAGTCGCGGACTGTACCTTTAACAAACAGTAGGAGCGAGACTAAGCTTTAGGGCGAGTCCTTCAGAACAAAAAATCTCATCTGGAGAGAACTTGTAACAGAAATTACTGTTTGTATCCAATAAACTTATTCAATAATTCGCATCCGCTAATGATCTTATGACGGCTGGGATGAGTTCAAGGGAGTTCCAACTGTACGTAACCATGCATTTGAGGATGAGTGAAGCTAAACGTAAGGCAAAAATGGGACAGTCTACAAAAACATGACCAAGAAGCAAGGAAGCAAGGTCCAGCCTCGTCACATTCGAGACAGAAGGTTTCAATGGATATTCGTCAAGATAACGAACGCTATTTCAGAAAGAAACTGCTGAGCCATTACTCTTCGTCCAAGGCCATCACAGAGACCTATTTAGCAGCATATTTTCAAGGAGATTGCCGTCAAAGATTAATGCGACATACTTTCACAGTGACGTTGTTCTGATAGTCATATTGCAAAACATAAAGAATGAAAGGAATAAAATGTGAATGACAGCTGATCCAAATTTAGCAAAGGAAGGAGATGCAGAGCGCAGATCAAAACACGACAAGAAAAGAACTAAATTTTTTTCCGCTATATTTCGAAGTGGAGCTCAGTTAGGAGGGCTCATTCAGTCGGTTTCTGTTACAAAACATGAACGTTAGAGCTAAGTTGAAGTGTTTGAAAGGTCGTTAAAGCCTTCGCAGTGGATCAGTCCGTTTCTAGGAAGCGGCATGCACTCTACCTCCATTTAAAATTAGTGGTCCTGGATATAGCCTATCGTGATGATTTCGCGGCAACCTTGCCTTGATCAAGTTGTTTTTTTTGTCTTCTGCAAATTGATTCAGATGCCAAGTCATACAGCTGCTCGATAGGGTAGAAAGGGCGGATAGCTAGGGCGAAGTCGATGTGGACGGTTCACGGCTGCACCCTTTTCTAAAGATACGTGTGAATTTGTTGCATACGTAAGCTGGGAATGTTGGCTCTGAAGGGCGGAGAGGCTCAGTTGGTTGCTCGCTGAGATCCTCCCAGGCTCCATTCTGTAACAGCCTTACCTCAGACCCAATTTGCGATCACATCTAAACAAGCTGACGGTATCGTATTATTAGTATCATCTGGGTGAAGGATTGTAGTGGCGAGGACGTAGCGGCTTACCATGCGCAATGATGAAGTTGTGATTATGATACTTTAGGCTAATGGTCAGGTCAACACGGGTCTTCCATATTTCCACTTACAGGGGTAGAAATTGTGAAGGCAAAAAGGCTGTCCATACGCGCATGCGGGACCGAGATCATAACAAAACCACCCATTGGCACCATCTCTGGGTAAACAAGCCTGTCATACCTCCGAGGAAGACGAAATGGGACAGGATAAAAACTGTTCTCCTCAGAGTTTGTCACAGAAATGGAGCGGTCCTCTCTGTCGTGCCACTGACTTGATGGTGCCTACCCAATCGGGTGACAAGCCAAATGGCCTTCATTTATTAAAGGGAGGTGGAATGCGTGACGCACTTCAGATGGACGTCAGAAGAGATGACTAACGTTGAAAGCATTATTTTTAAATTGTATAGAGGACGGAGGTGCAATAACAGCAAACGGCACTGTCACCATGCATCTAGGTTGGGAGTCAAATCAGAAATGAAACCTCCAGGGCAGTCATGGATTCTGTCGCTAGGGCATATCGCTGACCAGAGTCAGAATTGTCTGAGAGGAGAAGAACAGTGACCATCATCAGCTGGCCCTCAAAAGCCACTCACAGGCCGAATCCCCTACAAAAATCAAACTCAGTGGGATTTGAATGCGTGAAGCCTACCCAAAGCAAAAGAAGTGACCAATTGAAGGCTCACCTCCTTCCTTGTATAGAGGTGCCCTTACGAGAGTCCAGCTCTCCATGTCCTGATGACGCTTCCGCATAAGTTAAATGTTCTGGGAGAATGAGAGGAGAGTTGAAGATGGACTTTGCACTCCGGTTCGATCCAGTCTCAAATCAAAGTATAAAGCTGGCAGAGGAAGCCGCAAATAACGTCATCGTAGCATGTGGTAGTAGCATCTGGGGAGGGATATTGATATTGGATAAACTAGCCACTTTTCCTCCAGCTCGACAAATGGATTAAAATAGACCGAGCGAGCGCGATTTGGAAGGGAGGGAAGGGTGGATTTGGGGAAAGAGAGACCATGTCTTAGGTGTCTGATAGCAAACCTATATGGCACTATTTTACCGTTTACTGCCCCAATCTTCCGAAAACAGGCCAGTTTTTGACCGACTTTTTTCTGCGTTGGCAGAATTGGCTGAAAATTTGTACCCTGGGGTAGTTTGACCTCCTGAACATGAATATCACATCCGCTAGGCACGAAACCTCCTGGCCCGCGCCACAGGCGCCGGCGCCAAAATACCTTAAATCACCAAATTCGCTGAAAACTTGTTCTCAGGGGTAGTCTGACCTCCTGAACACGAATATCATATCTGCTCAGCCTGAAACCTCCTGGCGCTCGCGCCAAAATACCCCAAATCACCGGCGCCTGTGGCGCGGGCGCCAGGAAGTTTCGGGCTGAGCGAATGTCATATTCGTATTCAGGAGGTCAAAATACCCCAGGAGACAACATTTGAGCCAAATCTGTCCACGGAGAAAAAAGTCGGTCAGAAAATGGCTCAATTCTGGATGGTTGGGGCAGTAAAGGGTAATAGTGCCACCTTTATTTCTAACTGAGCTGCAAGTCACTCTTTGGATGGGCGGAGATAGTCCATGAGCTGATAATCGCGGACTGCGCAGCGTCGCACGTATCTCCGCAGGTTGTTGCCCTTTTTTACCCAATGAAATAAATCTCTATAAGTAACCCTATAAAAATGAACGATTTTTTCCGGGCCCGAGAAAGTACACGAACGTCACTGGAACATCAAAAATGTGTTCTATATAAAAAACGTTCTATTCCAGGAGGAAAGGTGAGGTATTAGCAGCAAGCTCCCGCAAGGGGTATAACCTGGAATTCAAGTGGGTAATAGCTCAAATTACGCGCAAAAAGTGAAGCGGCGCGCTATTCGCATATTGACGCGGGGCCCACCGAAGGCAGAGGACGTCAATCCACTCACAGTGACTCAAGATAATTATAGAGTTATTCACTTAAAACGGACCATCGAAAACAGAACAGATTCTCTTATAAAGCGGTATGAAGCCGTAGCTCGCGAAGAGAACTGAACTAAGTAGACTTTGTGGAACGTATCATAGACAGGGCCGAGCGCTTCGTAACCCAATAAGCTCGTCAATGATTTAGCGCTCCGCATTGCGGCAGAGCTCAGTGAAATGCATGGGGAAAAACAGGGCGGCAGCCCATTAGCAGCAAGCTCCGAAAGCTCCAGTGTACTGTGCCTCAACAATTCCGGGAAGGCCAGAGGAAAGTAATCCGAATGCTATGACTTCTCAGCGAAAGGTTATTCCAGTTCAGGTTGTTAAAAATTAGATAAAGCGTTAATCAGTCACTTGAGATGCGCCACGCACTCTACTCGTCTTGAGAGTCAAAGTTGAATTTCAAATGGAAATTTGCCTGAGCTATCATTTAAGACGACCAGACAAAACTTGCAGATATTATGAGACATCTGGTATGAGTATGCCGAAGGAATGAAAGGCTGGGCAGATCGTGAGCCCACGCTGGGACCGCTCGCCGAGTAGGTGGTGCCACTTCACACTATACCACCTCCGCCCCCCCCCCCCCTTGAATGTCTCCCCTTCCCTGGCCCTTATACCCATCGCGGTATGTCTGCGATGACGAGAAACAAGCACTTTACCATTTTCGCGAGGAAAACAGCTCAACGCAGCGATTTCTCAGAGTTGGAAGTGCAAGTTATGTCACCTCCAAGAGAAGTACAAGGGATATTTCTAGGCTAAAACCGAACATAAAGGTTGTCTCGCCGTCGAATGGCTATACGGTTCGTGCCGCAGAGTGAAGAAACGAATGAAATTTTCGGGGCCGATCAATTCTTCGCGGAACATTCCAAGCGTTTCACTTGCACCCATAGGTGAAGAAGTATCAGAACTCTCGTCATCTGTCACTCTGCATGGCCTAAAGATTGTTTTGCGTAGTTTTGCCAGTGGCAGCGCTCGAACCTTTTCAGCACTAGTGTCCATACCCTTAATAAGGGAAGGAAGTGACTACGCACTTTATTGGACATGATAGCGACTGCGCTTTTGGTGTAATATTGGTGCTTCGGAACATGGCTGTCATCACGCGCACAGAACCGAAGTGAAAGCCCGGAGGGCTGCCGCCGGTCATCAACCTTTTTGCCCGGAGCAGAACTGTAAAACTGGCTAGCCAGATATATCTGAGGATAAGGCCTATATGTTAGGGAGAGGATGATCAACGGTAAATCAACTATCCTTTTTCTATCGTACCTAAGGAGACATCCATGCATGAGCTATCTTCGTTGGCAGGACTACATTTTATTTTCCCAACGCCAGTTTTCTCTCATCATTGCCGAGGAATCAAAAAGACTGCCAGCGCGAATGTATGGAAGACAGCCCAGATCGAAGAAGACAGACGGAAAGAAGCACAACATTTAGATGGCTGGCCTCGAGGAAAATGCTCAGCGGATAAGTGTAAACAACAGAATGTTTCTAGAAAGAGAACAAGAACGAGAGCGACCAGCTGGTCCGCTGAATACCCCCTCCACAACAGCTGGAGACAGGGGAGCTCAAATCTAAAAATGATAAAAAACGGTTCACGGAAAGAAATTGAACAGCGAAACAGAGAAAGCGTGAGGTGCGGAGTCCAAAGTCGCGCTTGGGATCAAAACTTTAATGGTTACCTCCACGATTTATCACCCACGGCGGTGTGGATGCTTGGAAATGGGCTGTCCTTACTGGTAAACGCCATTCACTGGCTAAGTAAAAAAGAGTGAAATGAGCACCAGGGATCGACATCGTCAGAACATGCCGCACATTTGAACAGCAACAGCCAGAGAGAGGAGGCGGGCAAGAGAATCGTAAGTGTCGCTTCGTCGCGCGCGGCAATGGGCGCGACGTTTTCTTTCGATTGGAGCATCGGATTTCATGTAGACAAGGACATGGTGGACACTTATGTCTATTTTTGGTCATACATTGTCTATTCTCGACCAATACCACCTAAAATCGTCGTCATTAGCGGGCGCGACGTCGCACGCGACGCCCACTGGCGCGGCGAATTACGATTCTCTTGCCACACACCCGCCACAGAGCTTGCAACCATTAACAACTACTTGATAAAAAAGTTTTATACCGACTGTCGAAAAATTATGGCCTGTCTGTCTTCACAAGTCTGGTATGCCGATTCAACCGGGCAGCAAGAACCCAAAGACTAGCTATTAGGATAAAATCAAAGCTACCGGTTATGAGTGATGCCGTTTTTTCTTGCATAGTGTGAAAATCAAGTTTCCGAAGTGTTCTGTGTTAGTAATAGACAGGTTCCAGTTTTACAAGAAGGTGTGCTTGGTTTTCTATCTTCTCTTCATTTCGTCGATTTTTAGTTCATCAACAAGGAGCCGGATCAACATAGAAGAGAGTTCCCAACACCAGCTTTTTGCACTTAAGCTAGGCTCTCACAATGCATTGTCAGAATGCAGAAGCAGCTCAAAGCTTGAGATGTGTGTCATCAGGAAGCGGTACCTCTCATGAGGGCTTCTAGAGTTTTTCGAGCGATTTAGTAGTGGGAACTTTCACCTTGCAAATGTACATCGCATCGAATGCACTCTTTGGGAAGCGTTTTTGCAAAAAGCGAAGTGTGAACCTCTTCCATCTTATGAAGATGGTACTCGATAAGAATGTCGGCCTTCTCAGACTTCTATTAAATCACCATTCTTTGGCTTGAATCTTCATGAATCAATGAGCTCCCAATCAGTTCAGTAGGCCGCTAGTCGGTTAGGTTGAGACTGATTTGTTCAGAGCGCTAGAAAGGTTTTGTGCCTCCGGTACATCGCTCCTTGGCTATGCTTACCAAATAGGCCTGTACGACTTCAGTTCCTTAAAATGGACAATGAGAGAGGGTGTCGAAAATATCAGTTCTGTGATTTATCACTCCAGTTTAAGCAATAAAAAGTTGAAGAAAAATAAGCTCCAAGAATAATGAACTTCAAAAGTACGGGGCCCGATCAGGTATAGATGTAGAAAATATGGCGTCGCGGGGGGGGGGGGGGGGTAGTGTGGTCCGCGACGAACAACCTTGTACCGGTTTTGCGGCAAAAAATTGTAAGAGGGGCGCTATAGCGCAATATAGGTTCAGTGACGCCTCCTTTTTTCCAGTGACTCCGCCTCCAGACTCCGCCTTCAAGGCCCGCCTTTCAGTGAAAAACGAAGCTGCAGGACGAAAAAGCATGAAAATCGTCACTTGTACGGTCGTAGAGTTCTTGTCGGGGAATCAGCTGTGCGGATGGGGGCGAGCGTTGGAGATGGAGTTAATTGGACACGTACAAACTGGGATCAGAATGGGGTTCTATCTAGGGCGTTGGCATGTTTTTTTTTTTTTTCTTCACTATCGTGTTACTTAGAACCTTGTCGACCCCTAATCCACTATCTGTGATGGCGAATGATCGCGGGCTTTGCCTATAAGATCTTATAGAGCAGAAGAGTGTCTATCAAGCAATATAAAATTCTATGGCAAACGTTTCTGATTCAAGGCAACTTTTCAAATTAGAAAAAAAGCCATCACTTACGGGCCAACCCAATACAACGAAGAGAGTCTACTCCTGCTCTCATTAATTACTCCTGCTCTCATTAATGCCGAAAAACGAATGAGCAGCGCGATACAATGAATAATCATGGTACGTAATGAGGTTGCTCTCATGGCCTCCGACGGGGCATTCAAAGTGTCGTCGTTGTTGATTCTGATTCGGTGTTCGGCACTTTTTTTCCTGCTCAAGAAAGCACCCTATTTGAAAGGCCTTCCAAATCAGTAACGACATAACGACACCATCAAAGGCACTATTAACGTTAGCAGAATGTGGGTACATCGGATCACAAAGAATGCCTAGGTGCTAAATGGCTCGCTATCGGAAAAAAGCAAAAGGAGCCGTGGAAGACGCCCTTTCTGTAAAAGGCTGTCTTAACATTGTACGGGCATACGGGGAACAGAGCACTGGGCGCCAGGACAGGAGAGCAGGGAAAAGAGCACTTGATCATTTGCTTTACTTCACGGCGGAGCCACTTGGAAGGCCACACTGGTACCAAGCACCGTCTGCTTACCTTAGCTTACCATTGAAGGCAGTCCGCGATCATTCGCCGTTACAGATAGTGGATTAGGGGTTTGCGGATGGACGACAAGTTCCTGAGCGTTCCGATAGTGAAGAAAATAAGCAGAAAAACATGCCGACTGCCCTCGTTAGAACCCCCATACCTGTCCTAGTTTGCCCAGTTAACTCCAACCACAACACTACGCCTTCATCTGCACAGCTGATACGCCCTCACCTGTACCGCTGGTTTCCCGATAAGAGCTCACTGTATGCATTACGATCTTCTTTCGACTTTCGATGAAAAACCGAAGCTTTTTCGTCCTGCAGCTTCGTTTTTCACTGAAAGGCGGATCTTGAAGGCGGAGTCTGGAGGCGGAGTCACTGGAAAAGGCGTCACTGAACCTATATTGCGCTATAGCGCCCCTCCCTTCTAATTTTTTGCCGCGAAGCCGGTCACAAGGTTGTTCGCGCGGACCACAATGCCCTCCCGACGCCACACTTTCAGCTTGTAGCGTTTTGTTGCCAGTCTCGTAACTAAAAACTGTTTCAAACGGCCGAACGTAGCGGCCACTGAAACCCCATCGCCTTTTCGCGATGGCTCTGTTGGATCGATCACCATAAGGACGAAAATTCCCAGCAGAAAGGTTTAGAATGCTGGCCAGTTCCGGATTTGAGGGGTAAGGAGGTCACTTGAAAATGGGATTCGTCGTTTCGCTGTAATAGAACGCAATAGTCGGCTTGGAGGTGCAGGGAGGCCAGCCATATAACGCAGATTGCTTGATACCGCCAAAATCCTGGTACTGTTACTGCAATGGTCAATATCACTATACCTTACCGCTACATTCAATCCAAGTAACATACAGTCCATATCCCGGAGATGGGAAGGGCGTGGCTGCGCTGTTCACTCCAACATGGCGTAGGATCCGATGTTTTTGGGTATTACCATGAGGGGCAAGTATAATTCTGTTCGGTGTTGGAAAATGACATGGTTACAATTGTCCTAAAAAGGCAATATACCACCAATAGTGCAGTCGCCACCGCATTCAATTATAGTACGCAGCCACGCCCTCTCAATCTCAGGAGCGTGAAGCGACCCATACTGAGATTTCCAGTGATCAAATCCAACAACATGTTTTACAGCAAGCTTGGCCTTCTTACAGTACCCAAAACGTCCGCTAAAAATTGCTAATTTTGAAATTCGCCAGTTAGCACTACGGTAACTAGCGAAGTACATGCATATACGATTGAAAAGACGGAGCGGTGACATAGAGAGCAACTTGGTGACAATGCAGGCGTTCGTTCGCCGACAGCAAGTGTTTTGTGTCACTGGGGAATATGGGACGGATGAATATATGACATGTACAATTCATTAAAAAAGCAACACACCAAAAAACGTCTGTGCGCACACCGATACGGCGTCAAGGATCAAAAGAGAACGAACGAGGACAGCCGGAGATATGGAAAGGTTCCGCCGCAGCCGGCGGTCAAAAGCGAGATTCAAGCCGGATCTAGTGAATACAGTGAATAGCACAGACTATCTGAAAGTACTGTTTTGAAGATAAAAATGATAAGTATACCCGCACAAAGTGTCGCGTGATATCAAATTTACGAGAATGTTCGATTACAAATCACAAATCCATTAGAGCCAGGAAAAAGAGCCCTTTAGATCACAATCAAGACGAAATACGAAGCACAATATGCAATATGAAGCACAATATTCCCTGTGTACGATGGAGCGTTCCAGAGAGAAAGGGTTTGGGGCGGCGCTGGCCAGTTTTCCACCAGTTGTGTTCGCCCGTCAGTTTCCACAAGTGGTGGCAAATGGACTTAACGCCGTGCCAAACCCATCTCCCCTTGACACGCCCCATCATCTGCAGCGAACAAGATTGCGGAGTTGCTCTTCAACTCAAGAAACACTTACTTCATCGAATTGTCTACTTGTTTATTTATGAAGACGAGCCAGGACAAAACTATGGTCTCAAGGGGCAAGTGAATCATACACTAAATCGCACTATTGTTTCAGGACGTTTCAAACTCCATTCCCGGAAATCGAGGCCAGAATTTCTTAAGTTGGAGAACGACATGACGAATTTCTTCGGAAACACATAGACGTTTCTCGGCCCTAGAGAGGAACCCTATAGGATAGAAGACTTGATACACCATTTTGGTGTCACTGTTGGAAGCTTGTTAGCTCAAAAGCACCTGCTTAAAAATGACGTCCAACCGGAAAATTAGTATATAACTGAGGTGAAAAGCGACAATGAAGGTGTTCCACATCTTGAAGAGATCACTTTAAGAGGACTTTTCGAAGTGAAGATATTATTCACTTACTGGATGATGAAATCGGAAGTAGTGAGAATAGAAGGAACCTCTCGATCAACATGCAAAATCCAAAAGCACAAAGTCATTAGAGAAGTTTATTTTATGGCAATAAGGGGAGGGCGGTGTCACGGTCATGGAGAGACACCTACCAGCGGTGTTTGCTGGCAACGTTGATTTCGATTACTGAGGCAATCACATTGAGAGACAAAATCATCAGGCAGATTGTCCCCCCCCCGCCCTTCGGATCATCACCTCGACGCGACTGTGACATATCAACGATATGATAAGGAACACAGGAACAAGTTCTGTCACGTTTTTCGCGATCGAAGTTACTTGCCCATTACCAAGAGTGGTAACCGGTAATGTAAGCTCTTATACAACAAGGAGTGGTCTCTCTGTTAGTACCACTCGCTTGCCTCTTGCTCCTTCTACTGCATATATGTACAAAGGGGATTTTTCCGCTACCGATTAGCCCCGACCCATCCAACCAACCTTCCACAAGCTAGTTTCAACCCACCACGCCTGACGCCAGCGTGTTAGCTGCAGATGCCAAATTGATGGAGCTGAATAAGCACGATGCCCCCAATCATCGAGCAACCTTACCACGACAGTGACGCTTCAAGGCGGGAGCCTAGGAGCCTACAGTTTTGATGACGAGGTGAGGTTTGGGTTACCTGCAACCTCAGCTTGAGGGAGCTATGGGTCGGGAAACTGCTGGATGAAGAAGCTAGTCCTTGTGTCTATGGCCGTACGCAGAGCAGCTACGAGATCTAGCGGCGTATCGTGGATGAAAAAAACAGAGGGAAAAATTTGTCGCGCATAGCCGCCCCTCACCAAGAATACGATGCAAACGTAACTTTGGTCCAAAAAGTTCGAGGCCGTAACGCTCATTGCATGGAGCTTGATCTCCGTCTCGCTTACCTTGTGTAAGCACAGACATCCGCCTTCTAATAGCAAGTTTTTATTTTTTTTTTTTTTTTGCCTTCCGTAATCGATCGTTATGCGGACGAGAAAACCTCCATAACCCAAGTTCAAGTCGAGGTTGAGATGGTGTCCAACTTTGCGTCGTGTCTCCCTGCATAGTGAAGGCAATCATGAGGTGCTCAAACACTGGCAAGGACCCCGCAGTAACATTGCTGTACAATTTTGATCTTACACTCCTCTCTATAAAAAGAAAGCCTAGTTTGAAAAAATGTGACAGAACTTTCCCGCCAACCTAATAACTTTCAGATGCGAGACTAACAGTGGGTATTAACAAGGCAATTTGTGTGTGGGGTGGGCACATCTGCAAGTCTTTCGATGTGTCTTTGTTTTCTTCTTTTGTCCTTTCACAGTCATGTCTCACCATGCAAGCCCTGTGAATCTCTGTCAAGTACCCTCTAACTCCTGTAATACTTGGAATAAGGGTAGTACCGTCATATGAACGCCCTTTTTTTCGTGCAAATTTTGACCAGTTTCACAAGTTCCATAGGAATTTACAGGGTGCTTATCAGGTGAAAGAAGGTCTACAGAGAGTTGACAAGATTGCCAAGTATTCACAAATATAGGTTTACAGGATATAGTACGCTGACAAGAGCGTATAGGTGTGGCACCCTCCCTCCTCCGCCCGACGTTATTATCGCCTACTGTGATGTGGCAACAGCGACCTCACCTACATTCCATCACGACTTTGATACTTGATCAAGTAATCCTGATATCCCTGCCAATGGCAGTTGGCGCGATAATTCGTAGCCTAAAATGCTAACGGGGCACTATGTACGTTGACAATGGCGGAAAATCGAAAGAACGGTCGAAAAGCTGCGTCTCTGCCTCTGATTTCGGTATGTTGTAGCTTGACGGGGCCTTATAAAGGTGCCTTCGTCGTCCACGCAGCGCCTGCTTAGGGTCGCGGATTTCCGTCTGCCAGGTCTATAAATCCTACTCGTCTTAAGGACTTATCGGCCAACTGCATTTAAAGGCAAGTGGCACGATAAAACCACAGGGCGTAAGAAGTCGACGCGCCAAGCGCGAAGGAATACTGTGCCCCTCAGCAGGCGCTGCATGGGCGCAATCAATGGGTACCGTTAGCGCTCTAAGCAAGGTGTAACATGCCAACCCTAACGTCCACCACAACCGCCCCTAAATAGCCGCTCAGTCACCTATTCGGCTATCCTTACCACATCATTTATCAAGTAAAATTGAAGCATGGCCGCATGGATATTTGGATACATACGTGCAGCCTGAGGAAACTCGTCCAAAAATGCTCCTTATGCCGCGCAGAACAAAGGCTTTTCCGCAGGTTTTTCGTCTTAATCAGTGTTGTTCAATTTTCGATTATAATACTGTCTAAAGGCAGCACTAAATATATCGTGCTTATGCTTTACTTCCGATGGCGACTCAAGGGAGGAGCGTAGATCGAGAATTTCTAACCTGGATGAAGGCAACGAGCGAAAGCATGCACGACAGTGTGAAACAAGGCGAATGTGAACGAAACGATTGCGACACTCCCATACAAAACAGTTTCTTCTGTGGGAAACTAGGGATGACTGATTTCCAACGAACATTTTAACAAGCTAAGAAACATTGGACATTCCATGAGGATCAAAGAACGTTTCTTAACGATCACATATAGTAAAGGACATGATCGCACATGTACACAAATGTAGTTCTTGGACGAAATCACGGAACGCATTGATTTTACGCTTTCAACCAGCGCATACACATGAAATTAGCTCTTTTCCCATGCGAACACGTCAATTGCTCCTCGTCAGCACGAAAACCACATTTCCAGCAGCAATAGATCTTGCACCCAACGGCCTATATAGCGAGTATAGCTCTGGTACAAACGTGAAGCCATCTAGGGGGAAATGAACACCCGTCACCAGAAAAGCTTGTTTACGCGGTTAAAATGAGGCGAGTTGCCGAGCGCAATGGCACAAAACCGGCATCGCAAGGCCGGATGGCGCTAAAAAGAGGAAAACCTCCGATGAAGCTAGAGCGGCGAGATACTTTAGGAAAGGCTTGGAAATTTCATAAGCGCAGTGAACAGGATTGATATAAAAAGGCCGACAAGGTTACAAAAAATAGCACAAAAAGAAAAAAAGGAGATAGAACCAACTCGAAGGAAACCTACGGCGCTCCTAAATACATAAAAAGGATGAGGTTTCGTCTCTGATCAAGCCCATTCTGGCATGCGCCATGCAATCTACTTCCATTCGATCGTAGTGGCTTACTGAAGGCGATGTGGCCTACACAATGACTATCTGGGGCCAGCCGATGTACAAGTAAGTGAATTTATCCTCACGGACCTCACCTTCGGGAACGCGGAATCTGATACCGATTCCGCGTTCCCGAAGGGTAGAGGACTTGGTTGGCTCGAACGGGTGCCGATCTGGGAGTTGATCCCCCGACCACGTGTGTGGTATGCGTGCCTGTTCCACTACACCACCTCCACCTCCTCCTAAGACTATAATGTGATGCGATGTGGAAAACATGAATAGAGCGGACCTTAATATTCTCCCAAACTCCAAGGCTACAGCGAGTTGATGTAAGGGCCTAGATGGCCGCTGGGAACTCTTCAGAATACGATCCCCCCCCCCTTCCATGCCCTAAACGCCGCTCCTCAATATCTGTTAAAGGAGGAGCAGTGATGATGGAATGAGGAACGGACAGACATCCCGATTAGAGACCAATATACGAAAAACGCGCTGTACGACCAGAAATACACAATGAGCAAACATTTTCACCGGATTCACTACGATTTCCGCTCGCTAAAGTGCAACACGACACTCTAAGTCCTCTAAAGTTGTCTAGTGACAAGTCGCCCTCTCACCATCCGCGCTATCTGCGGGTCAAATCCTAGATCTGCTCCCATCTAAGCCGAGCGGACATTACGCCCCTACGAAGCTGGCAAAATGGAACTAGACTCGCTCGGGTAAAAAACCGCTTCCACACAGTCGCCAGGCGACCGTATATAATACGAGGCCACTTCCCCGTCAAGATTTCTCTTCATACTGTACCATCCCATTCTCCATCCTACCCACCCTCTACCAAATAATACATCTCTTGAATTTCTCCCAAATCCCTCCACTTTTACGAGTGTCTCTCCCGAGGTATTCCATTTTCCCACTAAAAAATACAGAACTACAAAAATGTAAAACCTGCACAAAGCAAAAACGGTCCATCTCTCGGTCCAGACACCGAATACGACCCCTTCCGCTTTAGGGATCCCAACGGACGACGTGCTGTGCCGCATAGGCCGCATCGCATTCCACTCCCATTCGTGGAGAAATTGGGCTGAAAAACTAGAAAGATGCAAGGCATGAAGGAGTGTGCGAGGATCTGCCCTTCTGTTCCTCATCGGGCTTGATTCTCATTGGTTGTTCATTTCTCCTCCTTCCCAGCGCTTCTGAAAAAGGGTCCATTCGTCAACCTCAGTGGATGAGATGAGAGGAGGAGCAGAAGAGCATGAAAACAGAGACCGCAGCTACCAGCCTCATGTAGGAAAATGAGGAAAGAAAAAGAAAGCGAAAAAGAAGGGAGAAATAATAGAAATTCAGAAGAAATGCAATAATATTCCTAAGAAACTAAGAAACAGATGCAAGTGCACCGAGGTGAACGGAAGGGGTTCAAGAGGAAAACCATACCGCACCTTGAGGGACAATTATTGAAATATTACATTCTCTACTATTTCCCACCCCCAAAGTGTTCTTCCCGGAAGCACTCGCTGTTCTCCCACTGGCCTCATCTGAACGGCATTTCGGCTGTCAGTTGACGAGTAACGAGCTTGAAAACGCAAAAACGCAATACAAATAGTTGTGAGAGAAACTACATCGAAATCGATCTCGCCACAGCAGCCATGGGCGGAGCTTGAACTCATTCCCGACTTACTCACCACAACACCTACGCTGCTGTCGCGTTTTCAAAACGTTCATCCTCCTCTTCCTGAAAAATCTCGATCCCGACGTCAGAGCCAAAGATTCAATTAGAGCTAAGCCGAAATATCGATCTGCCCTTTAAACAATCCGTCCAGATAAAAACCGTGCGGCGACGGCCGTCGACCGAGTTGGCTGAGCACGGGAAAAATAAAGGGAGAGGACCAGCAAAATCAATGCGACGAAGATTGAGCCCATCAGAATTTAGCGTGCTGTGCCGTTGTTGTTGTGGTTGGAAAACATCTATAGGGCAAACACGAGCAAGGCGCAGTGGGGGGAACAGCGCAGGGAGACAAGTGGGCAATCGCCGAGCACTGTTGCTGGCAACGCATTGTTAAATATTCATGAAAGTATCATATGGCTCAACTGCAACGGTTCACGTTCCAGGAGATGAAAGAACAAAGGCTAAAAAACAAGGAAATAAAAATAATGCGACATTTTAAATTGCAAAATGAATCTCCATTATGGAGGCGGGGCAGAAAATGAATAGCAGCAGCCGTGAATAGCATCACTTGACGCTTTGCACTTTCCAAAAAAAAACTAATTTTTGCTCCACTCTCCTCCGCATCGAAAAATAGATAAGAGTAGCGGGTCCGCTCTGCGTCAATCAACACTGTTTCGAAATGTACCGAGAACTCGACCTCCATTAAAAATAAATAAATACT
>MU914328.1:4865-22839 GCA_036418165.1 Cooperia oncophora | reverse complement strand
TCACTGAAACGTTGCCTATATATGTAATTCGATGCGCTGATCACGAATAGAACATCCGTTCCGAGCGCTGACGTCATTTGGCGCCATTATGCGCCAATTTGGCGCCCACCACTTTTTTCACCAAAGTTGATGAAAACTTGCATATGGGGGTTAATTGAGGTCCTGATTACGAATATCACACTACCTACGTTTCAGTTGACTTCACGTTTCGAGCCATTTTCATTTGGAATACAATTTTTCAGTCAAGACTTCTCCTCAGTTTACACCAATCAATAGAGCTCATGTCTTCCCCAGTTGTTTTTGCTTTTCATGCATCACTTTACTACTTGGCACAGAGCACATGTTAAACGATTTGCAAAGTCCAAGACGCTTTGTAAACAAAGAAGTTCACCGAAATGATTTTGAAGGAAGAATTCAATTACGTACATGAAGCTTATTAATTCCTATCACATACTGAAAAAGAGCGAAAATGTGCAAAACATGATAAGAAGTATTGGAAAACTCTGGGAAATGCCGAGCACGTTTCTTTTGGACACCCATCGCAACACGCGCAGAAGCAAAGTATTTCGACGTAACTTTTACGCTTTTGCTAATATATATCCTAGTTGTTTGTTTTTCTCAAGGGGCACCTTGAGTGCAACATTAAATAAATAAATAAGTTCCGTAAAAAGACAACGAAGTATTAACAAAGTATTTTGTACTACTACACGCTACTTAATTCGACATTTGGCAACACTTTCGTGTTAAATCAATTGACTTTTGGAGCGAATGCCGCGCATCTGATGCAGGCAGCAACGTTGTATTCGCTGCTAAATGGGCCACCCACTGGCGGTTACGTGACATTTTGGACTTTTGTGCATGGTCCTGTTGCGAAACCAAGAAACGCAGACAGATAGAGGACAGCGCCTGCCAAAGCATCGAGACGTGCAAGAAACTATGGCGAGCCAAGAAATGAGCTTTTTCAACGGGAGGGGACTCCGGGGTGTGGTGAGAACCATACATGAAAAGCTGGAATGTGCGAAGTCACAATGACCATAGAGTGCCCCGCGGGCGAGATAGCAGAGAAAAACACAAATTACAAAGGATTCAAGGTTCAAAGGAACTTAGTTCAAGCTGTCCGTAGACCCTCCAGAGGCTTTGTGCAATGTCGGATTTCTGTATTACGCCCAAAAATTTGTCGCAAAGTAAAGAAGCAAGCTCTCTACAGAAATGCATAGAAAAATCACGTCTCGAGCGCTGTATTCACAGTGAGTTTTCGCGAAGAAGTCTGACCATTGCGTAGGCGGTCGTTCAGGCGTTCGCTTGACATCCCGTGGAATCCAGTCGGTGATCGCTCTGGTCCAGCGGTCGTCCTCGAAACGCATGACGTGCCCGGCCCACCTGATCTTCGAAACCTTGGCAAATGCGGCGGCGTCTCTGATCTTCGATCGTCGGCGGAATGCAAAGCTCCGGATTCCCTCTTTCACTTGCGTGTAGTGGGGAACTCCAATTTCGATTGCGTGTTGAATGACGCTGATTGCAGGTTCATCCTGCTGTAGAGAAGTCTTCGGCAGTCTCTCTGGTCAAGTAGGAAACACCACGGAATCGAAGAGGTGAGCACGCAGCCGAAGGTTCTTCGTCTTCTCCTTCGCTACTCGATGATCTTGAATCATAAGGCAGGGCAAAATCAGCACTTTGAGCCCATAATTTTCTACTTGTTGAAAAGGATCAGCCACTAAGGAACGATAAAACGCCTCACATTGAGAGGAAGGTGGCACTGAAATCCCACTAGAACTTCGTGTGCTTTTGCTTCTTCTTGGACATTCCCCCTGAGCATCCCAATCGCTCACAGCAATACTTTTAGGGGAAAAAAGAGCGAAACGCTGCTACAGCAGAGTGATTAATCGATGAAACTTTTAATTGGCCACCATAAAAAATGTCGGCCACTGAACAATTCGATGATTTATTAAAAAGCGCCTGTTGCTCGATTTAACGCGCTAGTCACTCGATTTAGCGCTGCAGCCTCAATTATTCAAAATCAATCGTTTCCTGAAGAAAACATGGTGGAAATTTGTACGCATCGACCCTTTATTAAATTCATAAATAATCATTTCAAGCAGACAAAAGTTTCTCCCAAGACAAAAAGAGTAGTTGAGAAGGGAGCAACCTCAGTTAGCGGAGGAATTATATATGCTGGATAGAACGCAAAAAATGAACTTGGTCGAGTGCTCATATATATCATTTGAACTTATTGAGCAACGCCGAAATAGCCAGTCATGTGAAGACCTCAGACTTATTGAACATTTCCCGGCCAGAACAACTGCGAAAAGTTCCACTCATAGCGGACCGCCGTCCTATGAATATTACCTAATCATTCCTCGTTTCTTTTTACACCGAGAATCAGTAATTTCATGGGCTTTTTTAGTAAGGATTTGTGCACTCCGTGTCCAGAAACTGCTCTGACATATTAGAGAATGAAATATGCAAATGTCAAATATGAGAAACAACGCAGTAAGAAAATGTATGACACACCATGTGTGTCACGCGATACGGAACGTGTAAAAAGGTAATCGAGACGAGATAAAGATCAAGATAGAATCCAGGTGAAGCGATCCCTGTAGAGCTGTCCAGGATCCCATGGGGAAAAATACTAATTAAAACCCGAAACGAAGATGTCATAAAAACTCATAAAATGTGTTGAATAACTCGTTGTATGCTAAGAAAAGAGTCTGTCAGGTCGAAGAGCGCTTTTTTTACGAAGGTTTTTTTGTATTTTGAAGGTGCAGGTGCAGGGACTGCAAAAGAAAACCTTATCCTCCTGCTTCGTTTTGGTACTAATAATGACCCCACTCTAGCAAATCTTATGATCATTCCGAGGAAGGTGCAGGAAAATAGCCTGCAACAAGTCAAAAAAGGGTTTTGGAAAAGCGCTCCATAACGTGGAAGGGATGAGGATGAGACTAGATTTCCGAAATGTTTGCATTACTCTGACCAAAGAGGGGATAGAAAGAAAGAAAATTGGGTGCTCATAACCTTGGATAAAGCGTTTGGAGGACTCCTCTTGCAAAACTAGAATTACTTTCGCCTGAGCCTGAAGGAGAAAAGGAGCCTCCGGGCATGCGAACCAATTCCATGAACCGTAACTCTACTGGAATTATGTTGAGCCAATCTTTAGTCCTCTGAATGCCCCTCTAAGGCTACAAACGCCCAGAAAAATTATATGAAAACATCCAAAAGGTACAAAAAGTTGAAGGCTAGTTAAAAAATATTTCCATCAAGCTACTCCTAATGCACCCGAAATCGACAAATACAACCAACCTGCGCCACGCAGCAACAATATCGCCGTACCATAGGGAAACGGCCAAGGGGAGTACCCCCTTACCCTACCAGAACTCTAGATGAATAATCAGTGAAATTGATTAGCGTAGCGAGTAACTGCTAACTGTAGTTATGCATTCATTCAGTCGGCTCGACACGTGTCGCACACTTCAACGACAGGCGTGCGCTCCGACAAGACCATCATCCATTACACATTCACCTCGGCACTTACCCCTCCCTCATCTCTATTCTCCCCTTCTCTGTACTATCTGGACACATAGAGATCACTGCTTCTGAGAATGATCAGGATCCTGCACAGGCACAAGCTTCGCCATCGAACAGTCCTTTGTGGAGTGAGGCACGCATTTGACTTCCATCCAGGATCGTGGTAGCTTATCGAATGTCAAGTGGCCCATACAATGAACTGCGTGGGTCAGCCAATACTGGTCAGCGCTCTTATCTTCTCAGAGAAATCGGGTACCAATTTACCGTTTCCGGAGAGCTTGTTAGTCTGGGCGAGAGCCGATCCGCTATTCGCCTCTGAACCGCGCTCATGGCATGCGTGCCACTTGCCACTACACCACTTCCGTGGAATTGCTTACTATGTGCCTTTCTCTTCCTTACTATTGACCGGGACACGTGATCGCGTTGCGGAAATATTTTGCAAAATGTGACTTCCCCACCGCCCAGATTTCTTCCTTTACTACCCTCTTTTGCAAGCTCCCTCCAGGAAATTTTGCCGCTAAGCGGGTGGAGAAGATGGGAGGACTAGTGCAAGTGAAAAAAACCAACGATCTGAAAGATATCTTTGGATACAGTATGACGCCCTCCCCACCGCCCCCCCCCCCCCTTGGAACAGCCAAATGCCGCCCTCTCCGCTATAATTTGCGCAACGGATGATGTGCCCTGCAACGACTTACAGAAGCCAGCCGATGCGTAAGCCAAGGTTTTTGCACTCCCGAAAGAGTCTTGCATTTTACCCGTGAGGGGTGGGAGACCCAGTAAGCCCCAGTGAGTTTCGATCTCTGGACAACACGTGCGATAACTGCATCGCTGCTGCCCCATCTCCGCTCTCCTTATTCTGAAGAGGAAACTTTTCGTCGTAAAGGGGAAGGGGCACTCGACTTCTTGGGCCACACTGGTAGCTGTAGGGGAAATAACCTTGTCACCCAAAGAAGTTGTTTCACCCTCCGAGGAGCTACTTCTTTCACTAGGCTTGGGCTGTCCCCATCTCATCTAAACAGATGGAAAAGCAGTCTTGCAGGAGCCAAATGAAACCACCCCCCCCCACCCCTTCCCAAGGCAATCAGCGCAATCTGTAGAGAGTGAAGCATTGTCGGTCATCATGAACCTACATAATCGCCAGTTCCATCACGAGCACACTGAGCACTGGGCGAGATGTTCGATCTCCGACAGTTTTGATCCCATACATATGCTTTCCGGGCGTCATGCTCATCCAGTGTAAAGTTGCACCAGGGAAAAAACTTGTTTGTGCAGAAAAATCAAATAACATTCTGCCGCTTTGATATTGGATTTCAATAGGAGCTCGCTTTTTCTGTTCCAGGCTATGCCACCATCATCTCTTCCGCTGCATTGCGTTCACTATCGCTCTGAAACCTCACCGATGGCTTTCAATCCCTAATCCTACATGAACAAACATTTCTGCAAAGACGCTTTATAAGCACCTCTCTACCATGAGATCAAAAACTATACCGAGAAGCTAGAAGCTAGCCTTAGACAGCCCACAGATATAGACGACGACAGGTCCTTTCCATCGACATGGGGTCAAGTCTACAGTAAGTTGGGATGAATGGAGGTTGGAAAGGCAGCGGTTAAAGATGGGGTTCCAACTGAGGCATGGGAGGTGCTTGGAAAGTCTCCATAGGTTTTATTGGAGAGGTTCACATAGTCTTTGATTTGCCTTTTTAGCTCATTCCCCACATCTCTTCATACTGGAGAAGCGAACTTTTCCCAAGACTTCTGGGTACTCCAATAATTTGGAATCCCCCCACCCCTCACAAGAACAGTCACATCCATTTGACACAAGACCGAGCCAAAGCCTCGTACAATACCAGACCAGCCGAAAACTCGATATCAGGGGTAGTTTCACTCCCTGAAGACGGATACCACTTTTTATTAGCAGGGATCCGCTCAGCGGCCGCACTAGACATAAAAATAGCTCTCACCCGGGTGCAGAGGGATTTTGGAATATGAAAAAGGTTCGACGAACACACCACGGTTGCTCCTCTTTTTTCCGTCTCTGCACATATCGACAGTTATTACTTGCTCTGCTACGATGGAGCCTCGGGAAAAGGGAGCCACTATCGCAGGCCACCCAAAAAGGCTTTGCGCTACTTGCTTGACCTCTCTCTCTCTCTCTCTCTCTCTCTCTCTCTCTCTCTCTCTCTCTCTCTCTCTCTCTCTCTTCCCGGACCACCTTAGCACTTCGGCAATCAAAACCGCCTGAGTTCAACTTTATAGGCGTTATAGGCTATCGCCAGGCGTTTTCGAGCCATGAGAATGTGATATGCGTTCTCAGGAGGTAAAACCACCCTTGTGGGCAAATTAGCAGGCAAGCCCAAGTTCTGACCCAAACACGGAAAACTATGATGCGAAGAGATGAATAGTGTTTTCAGTCTAGGAAATATGTATCCCAGGCATTTCGCTGCCACATCTTTGGAATTAAATCGTCGTCTTCAGAGTGAAACACTGCTTTTTTTCCTCGAAATAATACTTCTCGATGAAAAACAATTACTGTGGCATATCAGTCATACCTGATTACTGTCGGTACTTTGAATAGACAACCGCTGTGATTCAAGTGATGAAGTCTCATCCGTATCACGAGATTCATATTCAACGGAATTAGCCGACGACGCATTCGACGACCGCGTTGAGACTGAAGCCGGCGTCGAAGAACTTCCAGTCGACGACACTCCTTCTAATCCCACTCCCAGATCTGAAAAGGTAATAAATTCGAGAGTCATGAAAAAAGTTAAAACTGCTGGGTAATGGTTGATAGTCCTAATCTTTAATTGTAATATCTAATAATAGATCTACAGTGCACAGGAAATTCCAACGCAGGTCAGTCAGGAGGACGCTAACAGTTTCGCGAAAATGTCACAGTAATAGGTAATCTCACCAAAATTCTAGATCTTCCTGCTCTCTGCGACCCGCGTTTAAAGGCAGTTGGCACGATAAATCCCCCAAGACGAGGATCAATACTCCTGGCAGGATAGAATTCCGCGACCCTGGGCAGGCGCTGCATAGCGGTTTCCCCGAGGAAGGTGCCCTTATAAGGGCCCTATCAAGCCACAACTTTACGTCCCAAACGCCCGCCACGCCCGCCCGCCCACAAATGGACGACCGTTCCTGACGCTCGTATTCATTCATTTGCTAAGCAAATTATGAAGCGAAGGGATTGGTATGAAGCGGCCGTGATGCTGCATGCATACATGCCCATAATTAGCATATTATGCTAAGTAGGAAACATCGTGCCAACTGCCTCAGAGAACTCCCTAATTAAGACATTACGAAAGACCTAGGTAAGCACAACCGTTTGGCGCGAAAAATTCTGGCTCATGCGATGAACAAATGTGTTCGTCTTCACAGGGTCAGACAACTCTCAGGACAGACCTTGATGGCAGTCTAGCTCAACATTTGAGATGCTCGGTCTTGTAGAAAACTACATGGGAGAGTCATGATTGAAATAACAAACCAAAAAGCAAGATGCTTAGAAAAACTCACTGAGAGGCAGCAGTGTCTGGGTGAGCTCACGAATCCGCTTCACCCACATGATCTTCACATCTTCTTTCGGTTGTGGGGCACTTCGTAGATCGATGCGGTTCTCATTACTGGCCACCGTACCAATCTGCAGCAAAACTTTATGACAAAAAATAGCATCAAGTGGCGCTAATTAACTGACTGTGAAAAAAGTGTGCTGAAGTGAACAAAAGAGGAAAGGAACTAACACGGAGTCCGAAGCGACAGGGATCTCCTTCGACGTGCTCGACCACAGAGACATCAGCCAGCTGTAAAACCATTTTTCAATGATGAAGCAATAGGTTCTGAACAAAGCCCTATCCTAAGATGTATGAAAAGTGTAAAGCCTCTACCAATATCATCAAACAGATCTTCGTATATAAAAATGGGGTTCAGCGGGCAATTCGGGTTGGTGGTGGCAGCGTCTGGCACCCGAGGGCGTGCAGAACTTCCTAACCGTATACCTTCTAGGCGGAGGTGGTGTAGTGACAAGTGGCGCGCTTACCACTCGCGCGGCGCCGGGTTCGAATCCCGGGTCGACACCCGCCCAGGCCAACCAAGCCTTCTACCCTCCGGGGACGGTAAATTGGTACCAGATTCGTCTGGGAGGATAAAACACTGACTTGTACATCGGCTGGCCACCGCAAGTCATTGTATAGGCCACATCGCATTCAATAAGCCACTACGATTCTGAATGGAAGTAGAATGCGTGCCGCATCCCACAAAGGGATTGATCAACGGCGAAGACTTTATCCTTTTATCCTTTATACCATCCCAACAATATCTGCATACCCGTACTCGGATACGCTTGTATGGACACTTTGTAGAGAGATCTGCAAACTCCTGTGACCCCAAGCGGCTCAATTACAGCATTTCGCAATTTCACAAAAGTTCACCAAAGTAAGACCTATCTTTCAATACGAACAAACGGACTAGCAAATGTGCAAAATGAACCGCCGAGCCGAATAGCGCCGTCCAGAGCACAATGGTTCGTTGTGTTACCGCAAAGCCTCTATTGTCCTTCCTCTTACCAATTAGAGACAGTGGAAACAAACAACTGTTAGAAGGAAACACTCCAAACTAGAGATGATCCGTTTCCCCTCTTATCCCAGACAAATCATCGTTCTTGCATCGACCCCAGAGCTCGTGGGGAACAGGTTCAGCACAGCGCAGGCCATCAGAATTGCCGCGGCCTATCAGGACAGACATAGCCGCGCAGATGCATGCCCTACCCCTTCCTCCCAGAGCGCATCATAAGGATCAGTTAAATGACGGACGTACGATTCTGCAAAAAAAGGGCCTTGGTACAATCTCTTTCACAATCTACCATCGCTACGACCTCCCTGACCCCCTACTTCGCCCCTATCCAGATTTTACATGATTGCAGCGCACCCAAAATGGGAAAAATCAGCGTTCAGAACCCTTTCAAATCCAAACACCGAAACTGCACCCGAGTGGGTTCCTATGACGACTATGTGCTGGCCTCACCCCTCCGAACGACGTCAGCGGTGCTCCGTGAAGAAGCCCTGATGGGGAAAACGTTCGCGATTCGGACCTCTACCCGAACAGCGCATACACTAGGACAGGATACGAATATACCATTTTCACTTTAAATCGGACACTTTTCAAACCAAATCGGACACTTTTCAAACCAAATCGGACACTTTTCAAATCAAATCGGACACACCCCTTACAATAGGCAGTTGATAACTATACCACACTAGGTACTGCTGCAAGCCCCGCCCCAACACCCCGCCCACTTTTCAGCGCGGTCACGGTTTTCCAAAATGTTTTATGAAATCTGCTTCTTCGACTTTTTTTCACTTTTGCTAGTTGCACACACACTTCAACTGAAAAGGATTGGTACCGATACAGATCTGACTCCGCCCACTTCACAATGATACCGCAAGTTCTGAGTTTTATAAGTTTTTTCGACGGCGTTCTCTTTTGCGTTTTTCGTGGAATTTTGATTTTTCTTCCGAATTTTCACTTTTTTAGGCTGTAACAAGTGACTCTACCCACTAACCCACTAATGGCAGCTCCGCCCGCTTTGTATGAGCCCCGCACCCTTTGGAAAATGATCCAGATCGGCAGGAAGAGTCCGCGCTGGCAGGTTATGCCTCTCCCGTCACACAGAACGAGAAAAAAAGCGGAACTTCATTCCGAGTGACGGGAGAGGCCATAACGTGCCAGTACGGACTCTAGCCTGTCGACTTGCATCATTTTTCAAAAGTGGGCGGAGCTTCTACAAAGTGGGCGGAGCTTCTATTAGTAGGCGGGCCTCTTGATGCATCCTAAAAAGCGAAAATTCGGAAGAAAAATTAAAATTCCACGAAGAACACGAAAGTGAGCGAGGCTTAGTGTGATAATGCACAAATGCACTATGGCTATCAGTATATTCGTTTTGTGAAGATTGAATGTGAAAAGAACGACGTCGAAAAAAAGTTATAAAATTCAAAACTTGCGGTAACTTCATTGAGAAGTGGGCGGAGTCAGATCTGTGTCGGTACCAATCCTTTTCAGTTGAAGTGTGTGTGCAACTAGCAAAAAAAAAAAGTCGAAGAAGCAGAATTCATAAAACATTTTGGAAAACCGTGACCGCGCTGAGAAGTGGGCGGGGATGTTGGGGCGGGGCTTGCAGCAGTACCTAGTGTGGTCTAGTTCTCAACTGCCTATTGTAAGGGGTGTGTCCGATTTGATTTGAAAAGTGTCCGATTTGGATTTGAAAAGTGTCCGATTTGGTTTGAAAAGTGTCCGATTTGGTTTGAAAAGTGTCCGATTTAAAGTGAAAATGGTATATTTCTAGTGATTAAAAGACATTGAACACTGAATCTTACAAGAATGCTGAGTTATGGGCAAAAGTCGGACCACGGGCGGGATTCGAACCCGCATCTTCCGCTTTCCGTGCGAATGCGTTCCCTATTACGCTACCGAGGCCACCTTTGACCACTCAGCTCAATGGCTATTTGTGCCATAACCTTACAGCACTCACACGTTCAAAGTCGGACCACGGGTTCGAATCCCGCCCGTGGTCCGACTTTTGCCCATAACTCAGCATTCTTGTGATAGCTTTCGAATCGCGTACTGCGGCGTTAAACAGCAGTTAACAAACAATATCAGCTTGAAACTGAATCTTACGTTTCAGCACAGTGCATTATTCCATACAAGATGAAGATATAGGAACAGAACCCTTCACTGCCCTTTCCAAAGAAGTTCTCAAACCAAACTAAGACTACTGCAACAGAGTCAAGAAAAGTTTACTCACTGGAATTGGTTTCCCTTTGATTATGTACTTGACATTCTTCGGTGTGAATTCCACTTTCTTCGCAATCACTATAGCTTGCTCGAAGAGGAAGACCTTTAAAGAAATTCTTAAATACTAAAAAAGACACAAAGCTACAAAACTCAGCCATAACATAACTTAATGTCAACATGGAAATACCTGACGATCCTTCCCTTTCGCTTTGTTGAAATAGTTCCTTGGCTCCCAAACTGTTAGAAGATCTTGCATAACGAATGGACCAACGACACCCAGCTGAAAACAGCCGTAAGATGATGTGCCAGCCTTCTAATTACTCGTTACTGAGTCAAAAGCATATCATGTAAACCTACTTTTATATGCAAAACACGCCCTACTGCGTGCTAAACAGCTAATAAAGGTTCGGGAAGCAAGAAATTTACGGGGTGCGCCAAAATTACGTGCGCACAAAACCGCCGCTGTAAAAATGGAAGGAAAATAGTTTGGGAATGTTTCTTTAGCAGCAGTTTACTATCGAAATTCAATCATATAAAATGAACATCGTGAAATTACACACCGTGTTCACATCGTGAAATTTCCACCCAAGGTGCGAGAACAGATCTACAAACCCCTTTCAGAAATGTCTTCCCTAGGTTAAAATCAAATCCACAAATAAATTGAAATTGCTAATGCACTATAATGTAAACTTCAAAGCAAAACTTTTGCGGAACCGATGAGCTCAGACTAAAATGCCATACCTTGTCCTTCTCAAGCCCGTTGAAGTGAATAATATCGTTCACGCGGCGTGGAAGGCTTTTAACGACATCATAGGCTTCCTAAAACGACATGGTTACTGCATGTGACAGTATTAAGAAAAAGAATGGATAAAAAGTTATAACTAAAGAGACAGGAATCAAATTGTTTGAAATGAAAAAGCTGAGATGTAAATGATTCCCGTGAAAAGTATGAAACACGATTAACATAAGAAGAATCAACGAACTCGAATTTCCTCTACGTTATTGCAGTGCTTCAGCAACTGTTCCATCAACAGCTTGTATCTGAAAAGTAAGACCAAGTATCACCATTTCATGAGTACGAGCCGAAAAATATTTTAATTAATACCAAAGAAACGACCCCTCACTAGTTCTCAATAGAGGTTGCCTCTTACCTTGTGCATCGCTGTACTGGCTTTATTCGCATAGAGTGCAAAGAGTTGTTCTGTTCCAATCCATGCTTCTCTCTAATTGACTGAAAGGAGCACGAGTATAAAAGTTTTCATGGAAATTGAAAACAGTTGAATTTTACTTTCTATTACAGTGAACTTATTATATAATCACGATTCCTGCAAACAACAGGGCGTGTGAAGGTGCGTGCACAGGATAGCGGCCTGAACAGCCCTTCTCGCCAATTGTCGCAGACTCAGGATGGCGTCACTGGTGAAAAGGCTGCCCTAGCTGCGGCCCAATCCACGCCATTTGCAGGAACCATGGCTCCAGCTGAGATGACTGGCAATAAGGGACTCGAGAGGAACTTCAAGCATTCTCGCAGAGGAACGTTGGTTAACAGGTAGGCCTCTCCGTTTACCGTCATTGATGCAAGAGCGTAAGATCACACCCTCCAAGACACTTTGAGTGTGGATTAATGCTGTTCTGTAGATGGCATTCACTGCTTTTTACTAGTAATTATTACCTCGAAAAATGACATCACTTCTGGTAAGGCAACTACATGATTGTTCTGTTCCATATTTACACAATAATCAGTATAGAGCTCATTCAGATAATCCACCCAAACTGTGAACGAACATCCAACTTCTTCTGGGTCATCTTCGTACTTTGATAGTTCATGGAAGAATTTCCTAAACATATTCATTCCCTTAGTTGACTACTCTGAGCTATCACATGAGTGAGAATTCCCTGAAATATCATTTTTCAAAGTTCTATATTTCCATTTAAAGAACTTGAAAGTAAAGTCAAATTTATCAAACAAAAAGCTCACTCTGAGTGGAAGGCATATAGCTTCTCATAGTTACCAAAAATTGCTTGCCGTCGATCTTTCAAAATAGATGGGAGCGTTGAATTGGCCTCAGCAGAATCGAATTCAGCAATGTAGACCTAAAAACTCGTTATAACATAAAAATTAGGGAAGTTGTAAGCTCAGGCGGATAACGATCTACAAAGCGCTGCGTGCAATCCTGAATGAACCCTATAAACCCGAAACCTTTAGCATTCCCCCTTGAATCCATCCGCTGAATTCAGTCGAAATGACCACAGATTTCGGTTCACAAGACATCCCTCTCTAGCAGCCCTTACTGACAGAATCAACACCCCCCCCTTCTTAAGTTTTTAGACACCCTTCAAATACATGCTTGAGGCCAGGAGTGCTGAAAGCCCACCGTTGCGGAAAAATTCGCAAAATACGGCTCCTTTTAGGAGTTCCTCCTCTTGTACGACCCTCCCCCTTCCCTTATACCATCTACCATCTTCCTGAATTCTTGATACCACTGCTGCGTGGTTTTTTTTTCGTGAAATTCTCCACTTTCCCTCAAACAGGCTGCCGTCGAGTGAGTGGGAGGGGCGCAGTTACGACCCCCTGCCTCAGGCGACCAGCCCCTCCCCTTGCTGGTGATCCAATGTACGAAAGGCTCAAACCTCAAATGTGTCAGTTTTTTCTTGGGTAAGGGACAAACAGATATGACCTGGCATTGTAGCGCCGCCGCCTACCCTTACCTCGAGTTTGACATAGCGTCTAGTGCTAATTTTTCGTTTCTCGATCACCGACTCGGCGGTACGCGCCACGGGAAGGGCAGGTCTGCAGTTTCCAAGGAGAGAGAGGGACCTCCTCCCCCGTGGTCACGCGAGAAAACTTGCTTCGACGAAGTAGGTCACCATCTCCGCAGCCCCATCGTTCCTTCAAGGTGGCGAGCTGCTACATTGATATTAGGGCCCTCCGGAGGCGCAGCGCCCCGACACCTCCACAGTTTTTACAATAAGATCAACGCCTCGTCAGCAGAACAACACAAAAGACCTCACAAAAATCGTAATAAAAAAAGTGTTGTACCTGAATACATTTCCGTAAATCTTCTATGTAGTCCCGTTCCGATTTTATGAGCTCATGCATAGGCTCCCTATAAGAAGGGAACTTCCTTATATATGACTCAACCGTATTTTCAGAAAGAAGCACCAAAATTAAGCGGAACAAGAAAATAATCGAGTAACAGATAAGACGATGATAACCGACAATCAAATGACTTCAGCTTCACCCCGTCTCTGAACACGACTCCAACGTGTTCAAACAGGTGAAGGATGCCCGAAGTTCACGCTACAGAAAATGCTCTTGGGCGGGTTATTTTCACTCCATAACCCGAAGATGTGGAGGGCGTGGCAGGCTATTTCATTTACAAGTGGCAGCGGCTGCCACTTCGATGAGATACTATCAGTTCGGGCCAAGTGTAATGATCTCCGCCCAGCACAAGGCAGGATGGAAGTTGCCTCAAATGGAGAAACATTCCACGAAAAACGAATATTGCGCCATGTTCCGATGGATTACGCAGCCACGCCCTCTCCACCCCCGACAAGGTGATACAGTGCGTATAAATCGAGGTACCAAAATCTTCTCAACAGAGGCACACAAACACTGTGATAGAAAAACCTATGCTGAGCTCACATTTGCGAACGGGAATTTATAAAATTATGTGCTTGTCTTGCTTTCTGAAGTGTGTGCCGCAGCAGTTAGAGAAGCTGACTTTACACGCACTGTACGCTCACTCCAAGTACGGTTCTTGCCATGTACGAGGTGAATGGGCCCGCAGCTGCAGTACCGTACCACATGCTCCGCTCAAAGTGCATGGTACTGGGCTGTAGTGGTACCAAGTGCTGTCTCCATACTCCACTCGCGCTTCTCAAGGTGCAGTACTTGCGCCGATAATAAGGTCTCCCAGCAAAACAAGCACTCATCAGGCAAACAGGTAAAGAACAACCATGGGTGAGAGGACACACACAAGTGGCACAAGTGGCACGTTGGCTACGATTATACTGTGGCCGGCAGCGCTGGCGGGGTATGGAGACAGCACGCGAGTATCACTGCTCTCAAGCCCCGGAAGAAAATAGCACGCTACTTTAGTTGCGGACCCCCTGACCTCACATACGTCATGGACCAGGATTCAGGTGGTACACAGCTTATCTTTAATTACACCCTCTGCCACCCAGCAAGTGGGAAACGCGGTCCAACTATGAACTTGTAGGGGCTAACTGACTTGTTCGTGCAAACGAAAGCAAAAGAAACTGTCGAACATGCTTTTTCCCCGTTTCATTGAATTTAGTTTCCAGCGAGTATGCCAGAAAGGGAGCGAAGAGACACTGAGAGCGCGGATGATAGACCATACAATGGAACGGCGTGAGAGAAATGGACTAAAAAGAAAGTCGAGCATTAACTCATTTGACTCCGAGAGAATTGACCTACAATTTTCCGTGCATGTCCATTCATGAACGTTTTCTGGACTATTACTACTATAGAAACTACCACATGGTTTCCGAGGTACTGAGCGGAGATTCATGAGAACAGAACAATATGTTTTATAGTACCAAGGAGAAGCTGATGAGTCTGGTCAAGTGAGCATGCTCGGGATTTAACGAACAAGAACCTCAGGAAAACATGTTTTCTCTCACTGATCCTGGGATAATGAGCTCGAAATTCGAGCTTGTGATTGAGATTTTTTTGTGCACTATACTGCAGGAGAGCAAATCGTAAAATAAACACATGGAGAAGGATAGCGAAGAGATGCCAGCAATAAAAGGTAGAGTTCCCGAACTTCACAAAATTGGAAAAAATGAAGCAGAGAATCAGAAACACTGAGCCGCACCTCATTTTCTTATTCTGTTCACGCTTCATAATGTTCATATTCTCTTCAACGTTTGGATCAGATAGTCGATCGAGAGACAGATCATCTTTCTATAAACAAAAGTAGTAGAGAATCAGTTTGGAATCATACAAATAAGTTATAAAAAGTTGTGTGATTTCTGCTCTTAATCAAACAAGTCAAAGATTATGATGGTTGTAGAAACAGACGCTGTATGCACCGGAGTTTCTAAAACCTCCATATCTCCACTGAAAACAGTTCTAAAGTCTACTGAAAAACCTCGCTCAAAGCAGTTCTGCGGGTTGCAAAAGATACTCCACTCATGCAGCACACCATAAAAGTCTGAGTGAAGATCAGGGCATCCTGCCTTTGGGGAAAATTTCAAAAAGACTCCCTCTGATAATTCTATCCTCACATAGGCTAGTGCGACCCCACGCCTTCCCCATCCCCCACTCTACCTAGCATCTTTTGAATCCTCCCTCTCCGTTTCCTTTCCGTTTTCTCCGGAATTTCTTTCCCGAAAATCTCTAGTTTAAAAGTTGTGTGGGGAAAGGGTATGTGGCGCCAGCGAAACGAGAGAAAATGTAGGGAAAGATCAACACTGATCGGATATGACCCGGGAATCTTCTATACATTTGTTCTGACACTCCCCCGTCATGGTGCTCCATAATCTCCCGAGCCGACCTGCGTGTGGTTCCTGTGTCCCTCCCGGCCAAGGGGCAAAATCATGAAAATCATGAACTGTAGGGAAGCTGACCAAACAGCTGGGCAGCTGACGTCTATCACCCTAGGAGCGACAGTTGCAGGTACCTGCCCAGGAGTGTTCCAGCCGTGGAAACTAGACAGATCTGTCAAGCTGACACAAATGCCGTAGGCTTTATTGAAAAATTCTACGTGATGTTAACTTTGACGGGAGCGCCGTAAGTGAGTAGTACTTCTTAGGGCCCCCCGCCGTATTCTGACCAACCTCATCTATGTCATAGTGAGTGTTGAAAAAAAACTTTCAAGTCACAACTTACAGGTATCGGCTTTCCTCCTCGAAGAAGGGTTTCACATTCAGCAACACGGCGTGAGAACTTTTCGAACCGAACGCGTACCTGGAAATTGGTTAAACCTTAACTCTAAGAAGCGGTGTTATTTGCCTGGAAGAGGTATTTTGTACTTTCGATATTTCATGACTAGCAGATTGCTCTTGTGAAGCTTCTAGGTAACAAGAACTCACAGGGCTTCATAAAGTAACGTAAAGGTCTCTCTAAATGCCATTTGGTTCCCCCACCAAGCCGAACTGCTTGTAAGAAGCCCCGAAACGATCATAATACTTACATCATCCATACAATCTGCAATATCCGCCGCATGTTGTTTTGCTTCGTCTCTGATCGGACCAGCCATACATAAAAGCGTTTGTATCTTAGCTCGTTCTTCCTGAAACAGTCACTCTTACTCACTGGAAATTTCACAGTCGGGTCTTGGTCGTCACCTTTACAGCCAGCTTGAACGTATGAAAATCCTCCAGTGTAGCCGCATCGGCTACTCCTTTTCCCATGAACTCACTCAAACGGCGTTCACCTTCTCCACAAAGCCAGTCAACCAACACATGCCGTGTTGCATCCATTAATACAAACTGCTGGCATCTACAAAAATCTCTCCAAATATTGAAAACAACAAAACTGACAATAACAGTTTTGCTGGATTTCTTTCTTTTCGACTTTCCGTCTACACGGACATTACTGTGTTTCAAGGGAGTGAACACGACTGAAGGGGGGGGCGGGCGGTCGTCGCCAACGTCATTGGTGGAACGGTTGGAGTGGGTGTACCCAAATGCTCTCCGGCAGCTCTTCCCAGTGACACTGGTAACAACCGTCAGCCTCCAGCAATCGTGCCCACTACCTTAGAGGGCTGTCATGCGGCAATGCGCCAAAGTGCTTATCCTCAGTCTCGGCCCCGGAAGAGCCCAGACCAGAGTACACGCGCGGTCTTGCCCCAAGAGCGGTCTTCGCATTGTGGACCCCTCAACTATGGAGCGCCTATGCGCTCTATGCTTTGTCTACCGCCCTCTTCTTCTTTCGGACTGTAGTGCGTCCGCAAAATGAAAAAAAAACAAGTATGAATCATGCAATAGGACTACTAGGGCAAAGCCTAAAATCACCTGTCCAATTGTTTCTTCTTTTTCGTCCACAACTCGAGTATCTTTGATTGCCGTTCACGCAGGTCTGACTTCATCCGTATGATCCTTTCACTGTCAAGCCTACAAAGACCGAAAAATAACTACTTTCTTCTTTCTGACGATCATTACAGTAACATACCGATTGTGTACACCAGTACCCGAGCTGGTTCTTTCGATGTATTTTAAAAAGAGTTCACTGGTCTTTTGTGCATAAATACAACCCTTCAGAAACCGATCCTTGTAGTCCATGTGCTTGCTGAGCAACTCCGAGATCACATTGACTCTCTCCTGAGGTGTTTCACCTGCCCGAATCGCACACCAGTCACGATCGGGATTCTGAAACAAAAAGAATTCATTCGAAGGCTCTCCCGCGATAATTTAGTGGGTGCAGAGATGGGCGGAGACATCAGTTACCATCTCTCCTGCATTAGTGCGCCCTTCCTTCCGTTATGGGGCAAGGGAGGGGCGCTTAGAAAAGTTGGAATGTTGGCTTATATTCCTTTCTTTTCATGTCCATCCGATAATCGTGGAATATGCGTCTAGGAGGAGCATCTCATTGACCCTGCTTGAAATGAGAAACATCCAGAGTGTAGTGGCAGTTCTTTAAAGCAGCCAGAACAAAATCTGGTCATAGCACCCCCCCCCCCCCCCCCCCCCCACC
>MU914327.1:11319-21980 GCA_036418165.1 Cooperia oncophora | reverse complement strand
CGATAGTGTACCCTGAGTGTGGAGACGCCATCCGGTTATCACCACCCTTCAGTTTCGTTCTCGTACATTTCGAGCGCAGAAAGTGGCACGTTACAGCAGCTGCGAGCCCATCCACTTCGCGCATAAGAAGTCTGTTCTTGGAGATGAGTGTACGATTTGTCGTTTGCAGAGGACATGGTAAGCGCGGACTGCTCCCTCTGTGTGGGCGAAAAGGAATTGAGCCGAAAAGCCTGCTCATCCAGGGACGCGATGTCTGACTAAACGCAACGCCTCACCTCTTCGTGTAGCTAAAACATATAAAATGAAGTACGCTCTCGATAAAATGAGATATCAATCACCTGAACAGTAACTCCAAACGGTCAAAAAGCAAACCTCCACTTACGCAAGTGCTCACCACGTAACTATGGCCGGTCATTTGTGAAAGAAAGAGTGCAGTGAGAATTAGAACTCGATTCTGGGCACGTCAAGGAGTTACGGAACTTTCTCTTACACTCAGTCTCCCCTTCCCCCATGCCTCTGATATCCATTGATCAGGCAGTGCGAAAGATAAACATCTGTTCAGCTATCAGAGATGGTAAAGAAAGGTGAAGTCACGCCGTACGGTCCATGCGGGGGTGGGGAAGGAGGGAGCCAGCGTATGGTGCAGCCCTTACCGCAAAGAACTTAACCTCGCCACTGGAATTAGAGTTTTTATTTGTATTATTTCACTTTCTTTTGTACTGGATTCTTCCAGAACTTACCGAATGGCTCCTCATGCATAATCCTTCTCTCAATGACCCGACTGGTTGCAAATGTTGATGCTTTTTACCTTTCAAAGCTGCCATTGCAACACTTGTACAGTGCTTATGAGAGTGTCGTGGGAAGGGCCCCTAACTGCCCACGTTTTCGTGTAGTGCCATCCTACTTCCATCAATGCCTGCCCGTCCCGTGGTATTAACGAATGAGGGAAATGGGCTGACACTGCGCTAAAACGTGCGTAAGGCAGCGTTCAGACTTGTAGCGCTACACTGTCGCGCTACACTGTCGCGCTACAAGTGAACTTGACATCTCACATAATAAGTTGAAGAGTTTTGACCAGATCGGGTGTAATTCTTTCCCCGGGCGCAATGATAATCCAACCGTTAAAATTTGCCTAGTAGCGGATTTTCAAACGTTGACCTAAAGAGCCCGAGGGCATCACTTGTTTTTTTTTGTTTTCTTTTTCTTATCCATACAGTGTAGATTTACTTCTTTATAATTCGAGAACTGCTTCCTTGTTGCGAAAAGAGATATCGGAGAGATATTATGTTCTTTCTTTCGGTATCCCTTTTACATTGTTTCTCATTTTTATATGATTCTTAGCTCCTCTTTTTCACTTTGACATTGAATTCAATCGAGCAAAATTAAAACAGAACAGTACATTGAAGAAAACGAAAACAATTTCGTAATCACGATCAACTGAAGCACCTAATGCAAAACATAATATTATACATCAACAGGAACCCTGAAACTGAATAATCAAAGTCCCAAAAACGGTTGTACAATTTATTAAAACAGTGTTGCTCATCAAAAATATGTTAAAATCAAATATTAATGTGAAAAAGAGGAGCTAAGAATCAGAAATGGAATCAAAAACGAGAAAGAAAGAAAATGGGATTGAATCTCGAAAGAAAGAACATAAAGAAAAATTAGACTCTGGTACAATTGTAGCGCGTAGCGCGACAGATATAGCGTTCCTCTTCCTCCTGACTCTAGATGTCATGGCAAAAGAACTCATGGAGGGACCACTGAAAACCATCCTCTACGCTGACGACATCGCCCTGATAGCGGAGCAGGGAGGAACTTCAGGACAAGGTGCAGCGGTGGCAGGATGTGCTCGCTGCGAATGGACTCCGGCTGAACGTAAAGAAGACCAAGTTCCTAAGCTCCGAAGAGTGCGCCGAAGTCATCGTAGATCGCCATGGCGAGAGCATCGAAAGGGTCGAGGATTTCCAGTACCTGGGGAGCAACCTAGCAGCTGATGGCAGCGTGGACCAGGCGGTGACGGCCCGAATCAACGCAGCCTGGATGAAATGGAGGGAGTCCACTGGCATCCTGTGCGACCGGCGGTGCTCGAGAACGCTCAAGGGCAAGGTGTACCGGGCTGTGGTAAGGCCTACAATGCTCTACGGCAGTGAGTGGCCTATCTGCAAGAACCATGAAAGGCAGCTCCACTCAGCTGAAATGAGGATGCTGAGATGGGCCTGCGGCTGGACACGACTCGACAGAGTCAGAAACGAGGACGTCAGAGCAGTCACACAGACGGCTCCTATCCAGCTGAAGGCACGAGAGCAGCGACTGCGATGGTACGGTCATGTACTGAGGAGGCCTGAAGACCACCCAATAAGGAAGGCATTGGAACTCGAGGTAGCGACACGAGGAGCCCCAAAGAAAAGATGGAGGGACGTCATCAAGAAGGACCTCACTGAAGTGAAAGCCACAGCAGAAGATGCAGTGGATCGGAACAAGTGGCGACGTCTAACAAGATCAGCGGACCCTGCGACGGCGCGGGACTAACGCTAGGGAGAAGAAGAAGAGCGACAGTGTAGCGCGCGGCTGTAGCGCCGACAATATAGCGCTACAAGTCTGAACGCCGCCTAAGCATAACGCCTTCACCCTGCGCTCCGCTAAGCACTGTATGCACATAAATGGGAGGGTACAACGAATATTAAACTTCTGGCTTGCTGAAGGTCTTTTTTTCCCGTTTTCGTAAGGACCCTTGGCTCACTCGCCTCTTTATCTTTTCGTGGTCAGGCACTGCAGTACATGCAGATTTTGGTAGGCGTTGCCGTCATTTCTCGCCCCTCCATCACTTCATTGTCCTCCTTCCTTCAAGGGTCAGTCCACTCTTCATTGACTCGGTCACTTGTGCCTTCCCATTGACCCTGTTTCCACTTACAAAAACGAGCTGGTCAGCTACTTTTCCTCTTTTCGCTTTCCTCGGCCCTATGTCTTACCGCTGTTTAATCTACTGCAGCTCAGCTGTATCTATTTCCTCGTTGACCTTTCTGGCTGTCGCCCTTATCTATAGCCATCAACTCATCACAATCTTGTCTGAAGTCGTTTAAGACTGTGAGGTAGGCCTGACAATGAAGTGTCTTTTGCTTTGAACGGCAACCTTATCAGAAAAAAATATTGACCCTGAAACTTCAATTGCTCCAGATGAGACTGGAATTCGTCCTATTGCGAAGTCCTGCGAGAAATGGCTCATCACGCAACCCTCGCTATACATCATACTACAACGCTGTCCCAAGACCTCAAGCATGATAGAAGGATTGACAGCAACAACGCAGTGGTAAGAGCACTAGAAGTAAACATCGGGCTTACACCATCCTGTTTTTGGAATGTGCCATGCATTCTTCCTTTATCCAGAACTGTAGTGGCACTTGGATTGCGTGGCCTAGACACTAGCTTGCAGAGATAGCTAATATAAGAGATTTCACTTTTGGAAACGGGCTCTGGTCCTACGAGGCTGACCTTGGAGGGATAAATTCTTAGCTAGCCTGGCCACGAACCGATCCATAGTGTACGAGTGGGACCACATTATTATGCGTACAGAATACTTTGCCAGTGTTGCCTTTGAACTCGGACGTAGAAACCAGCCTCACTCCCTCCCCAACTGTTGATCTGCTTAGTTTCTAATCGAAATCCTGAACTATGATTACGGCGGGAATGCTTCATTTCTGCGTTTTTCGCCGAAATCAAAGAGGCAGTTCCAAGACAGTCGCGCGATTCCAAGACAGTCGCGCTTCATTTGGCATCGTTGTCCGCATTCATAGAGGATATATCACTTTAGGTCATTCGAAACGACGAGATAAAGAAGTTAGAGACGCGTGATTATTGCAACCATTGCAACCACGATTACTTTCACTCTGCAAGACAACGGCTTACAAGCGGAATGCGTGTGTACATAGCGTTGCCTGGAGCGTCGTAGGGTGATTTCCTGTGCTCTTGCCGGGAACTGATTGCACGTCGAATCCTGCTGACTGGGCTTGTAACGTCCGACAAACTCGTCCAAGGCGCCGGCCAGCCAGCTAACGGGTCGACGAGTGTTCCCAAGGTTTTTTTCGCTTCTTTCTCTACTGTGGAGTTAGTTATGCTACTGGTTCGTGACTAAACACCTAATACCTGTGACACTTGGTCGTGGAAATTGTCTTCAAGGAATTCCTTTTTTCGAATAAGTAATCAGACGAGAGTCAGTTCCACATTACATTTCTAACTGATCAAAGATGGAATCAGAGCTGAACTAATTAGGGTGAAGTCAGGGCAACCAAGAGAGCGCAGGAGACGTCGCGCGACCTGCATATGAAATGCGGGCGCGTGACCTGAATCATCACGGCGTCATGCAATTGTAGCTTTACTTCTGCGCGCCCTCACAACTCGGACCTCCTGACCCACATCCACAAGGAGTGGATCGTTACTGCAGTCAAACTGATTGCAGCGCCCCCATAAGCCTGCCGAACTTAGGTCAGTCAGTCATTCAATCCCTTCAGTTAATTATTACTTGAATAGCTCTGGAGAATCGAAAACAAATGCCACAAAGTCTGCTAATTTGAGTAAGCTACTATGAACACTAGGCTCCTTCCAAATGCCTCTACAATTTTGAAATTTGGTTGAATGCATGGTGCACTCCAGCAGGACTGAAAAGAGCCCAAGTAATTTTGCCCATCTCTCTGTAGTGCTTAACAGATTTGGTTTAGCCACCCATCCTCTCTCAATCGTCGCCTTCACCTCAAGCGACATATAAAAATCTGAAACCATGGGACGACAGCGCAATGCCGGCATCGGCCAGACTTGCCCTGCTCGATCTCAAGCCACCACAAACGTCTGCCAGACCTCGGAATTCACTGGTTGATTCAAAAGGCAAGGCACCTCTCGGTGAAAACCCCGATTTAGAAGCCGATAATGACCTCACTAATGAAAGTATGGACTTCGACGAATTTGTCTCGAAAGATAGCGAAGGAGTTATAAGAGTTCGCCCATTCACCATGATGTCGCTAAAAGCGGAGAAGGTGGACTCAGAAAGCGATGATAAGGTCGGTGACTGCAAACCCTGTTGCATTCCTGGGCCGCCAGGAAAGCCTGGACCTAACGGGAAAAACGGAGTGCCGGGTAATCCTGGTCACAATGGTCTTCCGGGAAAATCTGGAAATCCACCGAAGAGACCTTGCCAAGGTGAGCCAGGCTCAATTGATTGTCTGCATAGCGATTCATTCTTTTCTTCCAGAACATACATCTCAACTTTGCAAAGAATGCCCACAAGGACCGGATGGACCACCAGGGCCAAGAGGAGAACCTGGAACCCCTGGATCATCTGGTCATCCTGGATCAAGAGGATTAAACGGACTGCCTGGAATACCAGGAGGTCGAGGTATAAGGAGAAGAGCACCACCCTCGCGGGACAGAATTAAAAAATTTTCAGGTGTTCGTGGACTTCCTGGGCTGCCTGGTCTGCCGGGTGCAGAAGGAAATTTCGGAGAGATTCCTGTGGCGGAACCGGCCATACCAGGTGAACCAGGACTTCCAGGGGTGAGTTCTCATGCTCAGTCTTGCGGTTATTGCACTTCAGATGTTGATTCGATGCGCGCGACAAAATGGGTATAAAATGAGAACCTCATGAAACCTTCAACAAACTTTTTTAAAGAATATTTCTAGCCCCCAGGCCCCCGTGGACCTATTGGAAAACCTGGCAAACCAGCTACGCCAAGCGCGGATGGACTAAAAGGACCTCGTGGATCTCCTGGTACGTCTTGAGGACAAGTTTTAGCGTTTCAACCATCAAACCAGACATTACACCTCAACTCTCCGCGAGAGACATTTATAGAGGACTTTGAATAGGAAAAATTATTTGTTTAATCAGATTTAACTTCCTTCTAACAACTAGAACATGCCTCACAATCCTCGATGGAGAATCCCTAATGATAACAGTGCTTTACTTCGAGACATTTCAGCTCATTTCAGGTGCTGATGGAGTACCCGGGCTACAAGGAGAACCCGGTTTTCCTGGTCCAGCGGGACTACCGGGAGCTGCCGGAATGTGTTCATTCTACTGCGGGGTAGACAGAGGAATCTTTTTCGATCAAGGAAGAACGGAAAGATCTAACAGTTATCGCAGACAGTAAACTTTGAACAGACGGAACAAATGCATGAAGTTTCTCGCGATTTCATGTTTTCCACAATGTTTTCGTTTTTCAAATTGTAGTCATTACAAGAGATAGGATGAGTCAAGACTTCGACCACAAACAAATCGGTCGATACCGAAGGTCAAATAATTTGGCGGTAATTTAATTGGCGAGGACTCACATCCACTATACTTTTCCCGTCCACACTCCCCTCTCGCTGTATCAGAAGATGACAGCATCAATGAAGAAGACGGAGATTGTGAGTTCCGCTCCCTCGGATACCACAAACTGAGCGAGCGATGCTATTCAAAAATGATGATAACACGCGTGATTACCAAATAAAACACATTAGGAAAAATTGATTATCAAACAACGGGGGAGCAGGAGGAAATGAAAAAGGACTATGGCTAGAGCTGTATTGCGATCAGGCACGTCGTGCGTCAGCAAATCCCTAGCGGGGAGGCGGAGGGTCGTATTTGGTCGCAGCGAGAAGGGAGGAGGTCGTAACTGGTCTGAGATATTTTTTTTGATAGCTTAATTTTCCTCGTTTCACTGACGCTATAGGGGTATGTGGGCGCATACCGTTCCACCCTCGCTCCGGCAAAGTTCTATACCCCTACTATTCCTGATCGTTGAAACTAGTTGTTGGTTGTTGGTGGATAGGATGGGAAGGGAGGGGGGAGGTTCTGTCAGAGGACGGAATTAGGTGGGCGAATCAGAGGAGGGAGTAAGGGGGTCGTACTTTCCGGATTTTCCTCAGCGGCAAGACGTGCCTTGATTGTGATCGAGTATAAACAGCAGCTACAGAGCGACAAGCGATTCGATTAGAACAATCAGAATGGAATGCGAGCTGCTGTTTCGATCTCAGGCTTCTCTTAACACCAGAAGCAGTTGTCGTCACGTCCTGTCTGAAGAATGTCATTGCAGTCGGTCGACAACTGCCCCCCCCCTCCCCTCCGAAGAGTGACCATACTCGATCTCTAATAGGACAGCGTTGCTGACTATCTCACGAGAAGCAGGGCTAAATCGTTCAACCGATGACGACGGTACTATGGCTGCCAAGATCCAACTAGTGTAGAAGAACACGAACACTCAGCGATGTACGCCATGGGTCTGACTTGCGCTGCACGACGCTAGCGTCCGCATGATGGAGAGCAATCGAGTACTGATCTTTCATAGCACAAAAGACGCCTGCGAGAAGTATTTGATGGTAACTTCCCTCCTGTCACTCATTCTGTTCTAAACATTGCTTATCACAAGGACTACCTCGAGTAAGAAATTGTAAGTTTTTGTGATCCCTCCTCATGTCTTTCTGCTCAACACCGCCAGAATGACCTCTGGCGGTGTTGAGCAGAAAGGCTCCATGTTGAAATCCTAGTCGCTGTGGATGCTACTGCTTCGTAGGATGCTAGGTTTGGCGCGGCGCCAGCCTGTTCTCCACCGGCTGTTGAAGAGGGAAAGCGACAACTGGTGGGAAACAGGCTCGAGCCGCGCTAAACTCCGCCCCAGCCGGGGCACGCCATCGCGTTGTGACCATTTCTTGAAAAATACGAGCTTCCTCCCAAACAATTTCCAGCTTTTCAGCCAAGAATTTTCCGTCGAGTGGAGGCGGGGAGGGGGGTATATACCTGATGTGAAACAGGAAAATTTTTTCAGGTTTTCCCTAACGTCCTACCAGTTTCCGAAATCTGGTTTTTTCCCGAAATTTTTTGCTGTATAGAGGGGTGGGGGAGGTCGTCAGGATAATTATCATTTTCAACTATCGGAAATAGTAGTTGTATAGATCTTTGGCAGTCCCTCTCCCAACAACGACCAAATACGACCCCCTCCCTCGCGGTCAAATACGGCCCCGTTGTGATCATCACAACGATGGCGTGCCCTGGCCCCAGCACCTGCGGCGAACAAGGCTGTACTTCTCCTCGGTGACATAAGGAAATCAGAGTTTGTTCTAGATATATCACTTGCTTTGCAAGAAACTCCATCACATGGCAGAACAACGATTTATTGTCATATTAAAAACCAAATAACATGCAAACAAGACAAAATAACAATATTAAGCTTGACAAAAGGCGTTCATTTTGATGTATTGCATACAGAACAAGCACAGGCACGAAGCAGACCTTTATACAATCCTGGGTAATGATGTTGCAACTCCCAGTCAAAATCGCCAGACACATTTTAATATATGTTTGGCTTATATGTACAAGACTCAGCTGTGGCGAAAAGGCAATGTCAAAGTCAGCGTTTCAGCGTTTCAGCTTTACGGGCAACTACAGTATCCGAGAGTCATGACAAGGAGTTACAGTCAAAGCCCCGGCACACTGTCTTTTTCGTTACAAAGAGGTCTCATCTTCTTCTATCACCTACACTACTAAAAGTACTTAATTTTTGAAAAAAAAACGATTCTAAAATTCTAAAGAATTTTATGCTTCTTGCTTCTATGCGATTCTAAAGAATTTTATGCTTTCGCCGTCGTCCTTGATCCTACCCATCGACTCAGGGGATATACACCTGTAGTTCACAACCCGTTGGTGATACCCCGTTAGTAACATTTTATGCTGATAAAACCGGGAATCCTAGTCTATATATTTGCCATATGAGCTGCCCATTTTCCGTGTTACACGGTAATCTTCGTGCAGTAATTGGTACAAGCGTTGGCTCATCCACCACAGTCAAGAGGTTCTTAGTATCACGCTGAAAAGAAAGTAGCCGTAAAAGAGAAACATATCTGAAAGGTTTCAGCCACTTACGACATAACCGAGGATCTCATGGTACACTTCGAAGCAGGCTCCATTTTTACGGTTTTTATGCAACCCTTCGACGTACAGCTGGAAACGCGGAATGGAAACCGTTGTCTACTGACATATGAAACCCTATCGAGCAAGAACTGACAGAATGAAAAGTCATAAATTTCCAATGCAATTTCCTAAACTTACTGAAAGAGCATCACTTGTATGCACCAGATTTCACCACACATGATGTATGAGCCCGGAATGTATCATCACACATAGACATATACAGTAATGTTCGCTGCGGATGCGGGGTATGTCAAGGGGGGGGGGGGGAGGGAAGCTGGGTTCGGGTCGGCGCCAGCCCGTCTAGCTCCAGTTGCGGCCACCTGTCGGTTTTCACAATCAGTGGAGATTGGACTGGCGCTGTGCCAAAACCAGCACCCCGACCACCTCCACCATCGGCAGCGAACGAGACTAATCTATTTATTTACTTACTTATTTATTTATTTATTTATTTATCATGCACGCACGGGTGCGCTACAATATGAGCGAAACTAGATGGGTTACAAAACAAAGCAATACAAAGGAAAAGCAACGAGAACACAACAAATTTGGCAACAAAATACACACAAGCCGGGGACCCTCCAGACCCTAGACTTTAGAAGTACTGAATGCCCACCATAGTCAGTATGTCAACTTGCTTAAGTTCTTCTTGAAAACTGAGGTAATTTATTAATATGCAACCCTTTCAAAATACGGAGTAATCACCTCGCAAATCGCACAAGTAATATTAAAACAGACCCAAGTAACACCTCCACTTAACTGAAAGTGGGGCAGTTGCTCTTGGAAGAATCTGTTGTTTCCGTCTCCCCCTTATGAGACCACTTTTGAGGGGAGGGGTCAAAATATAACCGATTGGGCGAAACAAGTCAATGCGTTAGGTTCCTTTGCCCCTCTTTCCCCCCCCCCTCCCTTCCTAACAATGTTTTCTACTCCGTTTCCGTGAAAGAACAAGTGTAAGGGTAACAAAAACGACAATATCACCACGATTCTGATGAGCAGGGCACATCATTGGTTGGGGATTTTAGTCGAGACTGTACGACCCCCCCCTTTTTTTGGGAGTTGGTACGACTCCCTCCCCCAGCCCTCTATCCTCCTCATCGAATCGAGCCGTCGAGCGGGGAGGGGGGGGGGGGGGGGAAGCTATGCTAACATTGAGCCATCCTCATAAGCCTCGAGTTATCACATCCTGGGCGCCCTCACGCCTGACTTCATCCTCGACATATAAACCATTCTCACCCACTAGCTAAGGCCGCGTTCATAGCTTGCGACCACGAAGAAAGTGAAGAAGTCCAGAACTGCGAAAGTGCGGAATCTGCAGAAATGCCGAATGTGAAGAAAAGCAATAGATATGTATCGATTTGACTTTCCGCACTTTCTGCAGATTCCGCACTTTCCGTACTTTCTTCAAATCGATACGTATCTAATGCTTTTCTTCACTTTCTGCAGATTCCGCACTTTCCGCACTTTCTGCAGATTCCGCACTTTCCGCACCTTCCGCACTTTCCGCACTTTCCGCACTTTCCGCAATTTCTTCAAATCGATACATATCTATTGCTTTTCTTCACATTCGGCATTTCTTCAGATTCCGCACTTTCCGCACTTTCGGCATTTCTTCACTTTCTTCAAATCGATACGTATCTATTGCTTTTCTTCACTTTCCGCACTTTCCGCACTTTCGGCACTTCTTCACTTTCGGCACTTCTTCACTTTCTTCATGGTCGCAAGC
>MU914327.1:0-11219 GCA_036418165.1 Cooperia oncophora | reverse complement strand
TATGTATCGATTTGACTTTCCGCACTTTCTGCAGATTCCGCACTTTCCGTACTTTCTTCAAATCGATACGTATCTAATGCTTATCTTCACTTTCCGCAGATTCCGCACTTTCCGCACTTTCCGCACTTTCTGCAGATTCCGCACTTTCCGTACTTTCTTCAAATCGATACGTATCCAATGCTTTTCTTCACTTTCTGCAGATTCCGCACTTTCCGCACCTTCTGCGGATTCCGCGCTTTCCGCACCTTCCGCACTTTCCGCAATTTCTTCAAATCGATACATATCTATTGCTTTTCTTCACATTCGGCATTTCTTCAGATTCCGCACTTTCCGCACTTTCGGCATTTCTTCACTTTCTTCAAATCGATACGTATCTATTGCTTTTCTTCACTTTCCGCACTTTCCGCACTTTCGGCACTTCTTCACTTTCGGCACTTCTTCACTTTCTTCATGGTCGCAAGCTATGAACGCGGCCTAAGGAGGGTCCGGCAGGTCCGCTGTAAAAGACGAAGGCGAAGTTCCTGATTATCACTTAAACCAGAAATTCGTCAGTATCAGCTCAATTCAAAGAGCCACTTCGAGCTAGCGTTCTCCTCTGCTGAGAAAAGAAGCTAAATCCAAGATTCCAGCACCTACGCCCATCTCACTGGGCCATACCGTTCACTAATTTCAGCATCTGCATATTACGCGATAGAAACTTCCAACCGCTAATAATTTGGAAAGAATTATAAAGAGGAGACATACACAGCCAATACACACTCACACAGAGGAATTCCGTGACCATCCCAGGCACTTACACTAAATCTCTGATGGTGAGATGCGGTAGGCCTGTCTGTGTAATTGAACGTGGTGGCAAACAAGGTTTCCTCGATATATTTTCATTTATTTTAGGACAGTTGTACATGCCTTTGTCCAACACAGAACAAGATGGCAGTTGTCTCCAAATTAATTTTCCCACGAGTAACTGCCACGCCTACTCCATCTCAGGGATAAGTAGGGTATTTCTCGTGTTAACGTGCTCCTTTCCATCAACTCCGTCGTCGATTTTAATCCGTAATATGTCTCAAAAATGTGTAAAATAGTTGTTTTCTTACTCGCTATGACTTTTAGTACCCATGTTTCAATGAAAAAAAAACTACACGGAAGATCGCCTTCCACAGTTTGTAACATCTCAATGAGACAGGGCGGCTCCAATAAGGATCGAATGAGTACACCCGCGGCTCCCCATTGGTGCAACAAGGCAGCCGGAGGCGGGTTCATCCCACCCTTCCTACCACCGTCCCGTCTCACTGCAATGGCATAAAGTATACATCGTCTTATCTATTTTGGGACATAAAAAGGAGCCCGATGGTTCCGTTCTCATGAAAAATTAATGCTTTCGATCTAGAAATATTCGAATATTCCGACGTAAACAACTGCAAGACAAAATAGTTACAAAACGAACCTCTAGTTTGTCTGCTTCAGTATCATAATAACCACGGACTCCTTCAGGAATAGGCAAATCATGCAGGTAATCGTGGCATTTCGACTGAAGATACCTGTTCAGACACCAACACAGAGGACGGCAGTAGATTCAGAATGACAACAAACCTTGTGTTTACCACCAATCGAAAACCGTCCTTTGAAGAAGTGCCCTGGCTGTAGAAGATGGTTTGAGTAAAGTTCCGCTTCCACGTGGTATTTCGTCAACCAAACCGTGTACTTGCGCTTCTGCCTGTTGAACGATTCAACCATCGCAACCTGAAACACCATTTCCAGATGAAAGCCTATGGACTTTGAGACCTATTTGCCTTAAATACAGCCCCGCGCTCAAGTAGTACATGGTCGTCCTTCCTTGTGCAAGTAGTACAGCCCCCAAGCTAGAGACTGTCCCACTCTCGCGACTCCACAGCGAGCGAGGAGCGAGCTACAGCCGCTGAAAGTTCTAGTTCTAACGCCCGCCCAGTTGGACCGCCCACTTGCTAGATGCCCTCTGACGGAGAGCCGCTCAGTTGTTCTTTGTTGGGGCGGCGGGCATTAATCGGAATCGCATGCCCTTTTTGCTGACCGCGCTCGTGCCCATGAATGATTCTGCTCTCCTTTCATTACATTTTATTCATTAGGAGCACATACAGTCAACTGCAACCCATCTCGCAAGGTAAAACGCGTAAAAATCACGAGTGATGTCTTCTTTGCGTGGATGATACACACTGACGCATGATTGAATCAAGGCAGGATTTGTGAGCCACAGGTTGCACAGAGACCGCAGGGAGGTGTGACTGTCAGGGCGCGAGTTTGTTTATGGTGTTCTTGAGGAATCTTTTTTCTTGGGAACTGCCTTACCAGCTACTGTTTCATAGCTGAACACCAACTATCCATGACGCTTCTTTTAAGATTACGTAGTGAAGCACTCGATATGGCCGTGATTGGAGCAAGTTTGACCTTGTAAGAGTGAATTGCGTGAAGTGTATCCGCCTCTCACCAGCCAGTTGCAAAATGCGACATGCGATTCAGATTTATGCTCGCCGCTCCAGCAAACAACGACTGGGCGGCGCTGCGATAGTGTGGAGAGGACGTCTGTTGAGGTGGGCGGTCCACTAAGGTCGTTGAGAATTAGACTTTCCGGCGGTTGCAGCACCTTCCTCACGCTGCTGTATCGCGAAAACGGGACAGTTCTTAGCATGCGTACAGGACTACTCGCACAAGAAAGGGCGACCACGAATTACGTGGGCGCGGGGGCTGTCTTCAACCTCGCGTGCAAAAATGAGACTTATGCGGCTCGGTACAAACATCACTACACACCATACACGGCTCAGCTAGTTAAGCCAGAATGCGTTAAAGCCCCACACCCATCCGGGTGCCGCCTCAGAACACATTGAGCGGACCTATCGAGACTTCCTATCAGCCCCCAGCTGGAAGATGTGTCGTGGCTCCCCCGCCGAAACAGCCAGCCACATGGAATACCATGGACCGTAAACACGTTAATTCCCTCCATGCCTGCCGCCTCACACCTTTTGCGGCGCAGATTCCCGTCCTTCATAACATCCGTTGCAAGCGCGCGTGTCGCGTGCGGCTCCTTGGCACTTTGCCAAGTCCTTTAATTGCGCTTTCAAATACAAGTAAAACGCAATTTCCTGATGCGGATAACATTGGAGGAGGTTGCTCAAATTAAGAACAGGAAATGACGAGCTGTCAGAACTTAAGAGCAACTGCTGCCCACTTCTTCCAACAATCCCCGGAGCCGCGTTATGTGCACGCAACAGGTACAGCATGTTTGCGAAACCCATAGGGGGTCGTACTTGGCCGCTGGGGATGGGGGGGGGTCGTAATCTCAAGGGCCACTCAGAGCCGAGCAATGCTTCGACATTTCAGTAGATAGTGGCGCCCTCAAGTGGACTATTGGAAGCAAATGTTTAAAAAAAATGAAGTTTATATGAACTGCTGATATTCGTACAGTTTTATGCTACGTTTAACAGCCCTCTTTTCATGGGAAATCCCCAAGAATGGGTTCGTACTTGGCCGCGACGTGGAGAGTATCGCAAAAGTAGGCTCGCTACCGCCCATCACAACCTAGTTACCGAAAGGTGTCATGCTAAAGGTAATGGAACGGGGTAGCAGAATAGATTAGGAATTACAAAATAAAAAAGTATTTATTTATGTCGAGTATTGTGTTTTATTTTTAGGTAGCCCAAGAATCAAATAAATTAAATGAAACAGTTGTCCAGGGTTTGATAATGAACTCGTAATTACGTAATGATCAAATAATAGTCTCAAAGCTATGGGTATATCCAGTGCGTGTTTGTCCTTTACAATACCCCCTAAAACAAAAAAACATCTGCTTGCATGCGAATTGATAAAAGCACCTGAAAATTAGAATTACCACCTTTCCACCCACCTCTTCCAGTAGGAGCCTGAATGACCCGGCGCTACCGACCAAACCGATAGTATAGGGCCCGAGCGCCTACTCCACTCATTTGAAGGGAAATATGTATTTTTGGCAGCACACGAAAGGTTGCTATCCCACAATGAGCAACATAAGCGAGTCAACTTTTTCGGCTTCGCTCCAGGTAGCCAAGGGTAACCCACTAAAATATCCTGACAACTTAGTGGTCTCAGAAAAACGTGAAGACTTGTTGCGAAGAGAAAGGATAAGAGGGTTCACGGACACGCGGTTTTTAATCCTGATGAAATTGCGTTGAACGAAGCAATCCTCGCGTGAAGCATGGAAACCAGCTCGCGATTTACCCCTAGCCTATCCAAAACCCATCCGGAATATTTCACCAACGGGGGATTGTTCAGTTTGCAACTAGGTAGAATACACAACAGTAGAAACTTTGCCGTTGCATGCTGCTCACCATTCCTCAAAAGCTCCGCACCTAAAAAAGATATAACCCCCGAACAGACCCCAGGACGTTGGCAAGTCCAACAACCGCGCTCCAATGACGTTTTCCAAAGAAAGCGTCGCACTGCCCCTGCAGCCTGATCGATAATAGCCAAGTATGGAACGATTTACTGCCGGCCTGGTTATCCTTTTTTCATTTAGCTCTGCATTTTTTGTATTTTCCATGTTTCGCTTTGTTGTGTCGTGCATGTTTTCATTATTTCCCCGTCACCATTCATTGAATGCACATCTGGGCCCTGACACGCTCACCTTGGGGCTATTTTTTTCACCAATTCAGCCTATCAATGATCACCATTAGCCGCTATTTCAATTGTGTTTCTTTTACAAGTTGCATGTCATACATAGTTATCGAACGAGGAGTTTTATTTTGAATCCTAAGACAAAATTGTAGGTAATGCGAGGCTGTTGTTCAGCCTCATATTGCCAAGGCTGAACACAGCTTTTATTTCCTATATTTTGAGAGCAGAGTGCGCCTTTCGAGAATCCAGATTCCATTTCAGGAAGTCATTTGTGGTGAACATGCATCTGGTTGTCAGTTAGAGCAGGAGGGGGGGGGGTCGTGTCTGGACCCTCTTCGAGGGGGGGGGGTCGTACCCACACCGCCATTTGACACATCCCCATGCTGTACCCTGTCCACGAAACATGAAAATAAAACGGCATACTCGTTAGTTTGATACAAGCAAAACGCAATTTCCTGAATAAAATTTTAGGTGTTGCTCATGCTTCAAAATCCATGTACAAGGAGATGAAGATGACACAGGCTAGAAATGAAGCACAACGATGTAAATGTAAACAAAACAAAAATGAAAAAAAAAATCAAGGAAATTAGTTAAAATCGCCTGTAAATTTCTACGATCCGGCGCGAATCCGGCGCCAAAGCCATAGAAATACTTAGAACAAACGAGTGGGACGCTTGGGCTGTTTTTATTCTCATGTTTTGTGGGAATGCGCGGCCTCTGATGGATACTGCAGATGCAGCCGAGTTGCTCTTGAGTTCTGGCCCTCGTCATCATCTTCTGTTTTAAGAAAGAACTTTACAGGCGATTTTAACTAATTTGCCTTTCCTTGATTTTTTCATTTTTGTTTTGTTTACATTTACATCGTTGTGCTTCATTTCTAGCCTGTGTCATCTTCATCTCCTTGTACATGGATTTTGAAGCATGAGCAACACCTAAAATTTTATTCGCATCAGGAAATTGCGTTTTGCTTGTATCAAACTAACGAGTATGCCGTTTTTATTTTCATGTTTCGTGGAAATACGCGGCCTCCGAGGGATGTTGCAGAAGTGGCACAGTTGCTTTTAAGTTCTGACCCTCGTCTTCTGTTCTTATTTTGCAGCACCTCCAATGTTATCCGCATCAGGAAATTGCGTTTTACTTGTATTTGAAAGCGCAATTAAAGGACTTGGCAAAGTGCCAAGGAGCCGCACGCGACACGCGCGCTTACGACGGATGTTATGAAGGACGGGAATCTGCGCCGCAAAAAGGTGTAAGGCGGAGCATGGAGGAATTAGCGTGTTTCACGGTCCTGTATCATTCCTGGGCATGTTTGGGCGGGGGGACCACGACACATCGACAGCTGGGGGGCTGATAGTCTCATACACCCTCAATGTGTGTGAGCGTACTATGTGTCTTTAAGTAGTGAAGAAGAAAAGTAGGAAAACATCAAGGGAAATGTCCTATATAGACGATGGCGAATTGAGTTTGTACGTGCCTAGGGCGAGGAAGGTAGTGAGGTGGTTGGACGAGTTCCCACTGTTGCTGCCAGCTCTCCCTCTCCTTATCATCTGCTTCCATGGAGTGAAGAGAGTTGCTGGTGGAACCGCACCATCAGGTAGCGGGTAAAAATGAACGTTGGGCTTTGCAGTAGTCAGTGTTCGAGGCATCAGTACCTTTGCAAGCGGGCGGCGCTTTCTTCTCGTGTTTTTAAGCGACGAAATGAGTGCATCCTTAGTACTCGTAGTGAGGGCTACAACATCCAAAAAAAGAGCGGGAAGATCAAATGGACGTGGGCTCTGCCTCAAATAAATGTAGGTAAAGCGGCACTGATAAAGAATTGATTCCGCATTCATTATGATAACTGCTGCTAAAAGCACGCGCTGTGTTCATCTGATGTTCTATGTTTTCTCCGGGCAAGGTCATCCTGCGTACAATCATGGAGAATGCGCCATTTCCGCAGCTTGAAAATCGTGGGGAAGTGCGATCCGTTCGCAACTGAGGCGAAACCTCGCCCGTTGCCCAAACGACCAAATGTTCCCTGGTGGTGGTGCGATTGTTCCGCTACTAGCTGGTGAAAGTTCCTCCGAACCTCCCCTCTTCCTTATGCAAGTGCAGCATGGGGTACTATACAGGACATTTCGAATAAATTTCTCTTGCCTTTTCCTCATTACGACCTCTCATTGCCTTGTCATTTGTACTTACGCACACAACTTACCACTTTTAAAGGCAGTTGGCACGATAAATTCCCCAAGGCGACTAGGATCAATACTCCTGGCAGGATAGAATTCCGCGACCCTGGGCAGGCTGCATAGCGGTTTCCCCGAGGAAGGTGCCCTTATAAGGGCCCTATCAAGCCACAACTTTACGTCCCAAACGCCCGCCACGCCCCCGCCCACAAATGGACGACCGTTCCTGACGCTCGTATTCATTCATTTGCTAAGCAAATTATGAAGCGAAGGGATTGGTATGAAGCGGCCGTGATGCTGCATGCATACATGGGTACACATATGCAGCCGTATCTTCGGTAGCGGTGATTGGTAAGATGCCTACGGGAAACTCGTCCGAAATCGATTTACAAGTCACTGAGAACGGAGGTTTCGCAGGATTTTGACCGTTTCACTCCGTTCTTTCGCCATTTCCCCACTATACAGCGCCCTACTAGCATTTTAGGCTAAGTAGGAAACCATCGTGCCAACTGCCTTGGAAGACGGGGCATTTAATATCGTACCCCGCGGTCCGAATATTATCACAAGAGGGCTGTGTTATGGGAAAGATTTGACCTGAGGCTGTACTCCAACCCAAACCTTACTCACCAGGAGAAGTCCGCCAACTTACCATGGAACTTTGAATGGAGACCTGGGTAGATCGATAGAGTCTATAAGGTTATTTACAAATATAGATAGCAAAACTGCAACCTGCATTTCACAAGCAACTTATGAGCAGGTAAAGTTTGTAATGGTGCAGTAGGGTGGAGGCTTGGTGGTGAGCTGTGAAGCATAAGCGAGGAATCGCATACGTCGAATCGAGTCGTGGTGGTTCAGTGGTAAGGTTCGACGTTCGACGACTCGATTCGACGTATGCGATTCCTCGCTTATGCTTCACAGCTCACCACCAAGCCTCCACCCTACTGCACCATTACAAACTTTACCTGCTCATAAGTTGCTTGTGAAATGCAGGTTGCAGTTTTGCTATCTATATTTGTAAATAACCTTATAGACTCTATCGATCTACCCAGGTCTCCATTCAAAGTTCCATGGTAAGTTGGCGGACTTCCCTGGCGAGCAAAAGTGCTATTCGTTACGCTTCCGACTAAGCTTCATACCCTCTCAGCTTGAGATAAAAAGGAAATTCCTCGAAACTCCTGTACACGGCGCCCTCTAACAAAGAAACACATGAGGAACCGCGTGCAGTGTTGACTGGCATGGATTCCGGTTAACATTAAAATGTGACATACATAGCTGAAAAATCAAATCGTAAGTTATCGGTAGAAAAAACCCACGTCAGTGACCCTCTGTCGCACGTCTCCATCAATGCTTGTCGGTAGTTTCGCTGGCGCGGTCACAGGTCCTTGAGCACGAGCTGGTGGCATTCGTGGGACATCTGGAGAATCTGCTCTGCTGTTGCTGGTGGTTGAATTTCGATCGGTGATGGGTCTCGGTAGAACAGAGCTTGGCCTCTGGACGGTAGTGGACGGTCGATTGCTACTTGGCAATGGCCTTGCAGCCTTCGTTTCCCTACGTGGATAACGAGGGCCCCAACCCTGAAAAAGCCATGTATGAGGAGCTGCTCTTAGCTGGTTGTTCTAAACAGCAGTACTTTCGGAGAGAAGTTTCGACATGTCGTGGAAGTCATAGTTTGAAGAGTTTAATAGCAAAACGTCTCTTGACAGCACACTTTGAAGAAACGTTTTGCTTTGAAGAAACGTTTTACTATTAAGCTCTTCAAACTATGACTTCTATGTCATGTCGGAACTTCACAGTGAAAGTTTCACTGCTAAAACTCTGTTCACAAGTTATTCGGAGGGGATAGTATAGAAGCACCTCTTACCTCGCTAACTGGCATGACATCAAGGATTTTCCACATCGTCGTTTGTTGTCGAATACTAATATTCATGGGCCGGTTCAGTGCTACTCTGAGTATGTAGTCCCGACCACCTTCCAACAATCCTTTTGGATCAGCGATGAATCCCAAATCACGATGTTTGTATTCGGCTCCACTTTGGTGTGACACCGCGATAGATGCGGAGACTTCCATCTGAGTGTATGCTATGAATAAGAGCTACGAAAGAAAAATTATAGGAGTACTGAAAATCCCTGAGATGAGGTAGGCGTGGTGCGTATTCGAACTGAACGTGCTGGCGATCAAGGCTTGTCTTTGTTCAACACAGAACAAGGTGACAGTTGTCCCAAATTGAAACATCCCTCGTGTAACCGATCCTATGCCATGTTCAAATGCCACACCCACTCCGTCTCAGGAGTAAGAAGCGGAGTAAGATGTGGTGTATTAGGAATCGTTCTATGTCTCCCTCACCTCTATCGAACTGTTCACAACGAATGTTGGTAGAGGACCTCTCACGAGTCTGCAGTCCTCGATGTTCAGCTCTAACCTTGGTCGATCTCGGTCGTTACGACCAAGCACCGCTCTGGCATAGTCCGCACTAAACAGCCATGCTTTATACAAACTAGTAATAAGCTTGCCTTCAGTGAGCATACTGGTCTCGTTCTGGGAGACAGTAGCAATGGCCGAAGCTCTGTACAAGGCAAACCACTCAATCGGAACTAGTGAAAAAATGGAGAAACCAACGGGATGACAAATTCGATCCAACGGCCAATGGGAAATTTTGAGCGTCTGTAGTCGTCAAAGCCAAGGTGCAATAGAGCTGCTTGAGGACTGTCTCGAGTCCAGACATAGCCAATGAATTCACTGTCCATTATGCTTTCCACAATGGCGAAGATAACGCCCAATAAAACAACCTCATCAGTGTCGCCATCCTGGAAACAGCACCTTCTTTCTCCAACATTACACAAAGATTGGTTGAAGAAGAGTTACTTTTAAACTGAAAGGATGATGAATGGGACAATAATTATGTCATCCCATTCAAAAGTGCCGACGGTTTATTCGAGTAAAACAAAGACAGAGAATAGATAAAAAAGTGATATTAGAGAATAGATAAAAAAAGTAATATTTTGGCTTCAAGTTAAGATCCCTCCTTCACCAATGACCCGCTCCCAGTGCCCCGAAAGCCTTTGGACCTCTGGTACCTTCGATTTTTCAACAAGTGCGAGTAAATTGCCGAAGAAATCGGAGAGCACTCTCGACTGACGAGAACAATTGGAATCGCTCGGCTATGTTGGGCGAATGGGGCGATTGAACCCAGGTCTCAGCACTGTTTGTGTCCCAGCACTGCCCTACAATACAGTCACTCGAAGTCTGGCACTATGACGAGCAACGGTGGCCTTCAGTTGTGTGGTATCATCCATTTGTCGATCTGATTGCCGAGGAACAGGCAATATACACCGACAGCGACGATTTTATTCTCTGTATAGAGCCGCCTGAAAGCCACAGTGTGGGAATCCTTTGCTATGATGATCATCCACTTGCGCCCACGTAACTCTTCATGGTAGAACTCGGGCGGCTTCTCATCTGCATTCATACAAAATTGACGATTGTGAGTTTTGGCTCGAGGTCCAAGACCACCCATATTTCATCTAGGGCCGGGGTGCGTTTTCACAGTCGTGAATGACATCTCATGCTGAGAACATTACTGCTAGAGGCATAGAATCGGTACTGCGTTCGTGCTTCTACAAGAAAATTAGGTACCCATGCGCACACCCTCTTGACCATCCTCAGTTTATCGGACATAACTCGGGCAGCAGTTGCAGCAGGGATGTCAGTCTCGCGGGGAAGCTCGACAAAGGTTCAGGCTCTGTGATCAGACATTCAGCGCTTGACTTCATCCACCCTTTTTTCTTGTGCAGGATGAACATTATGGGACCATCCACGACAACAAATTTTTTCCTTTCTTCCTTCTTCGGGCTCCTGAACCAAACCTTCCACCTTGTATATCGAGAACACCATTACACACAACTACTGGTCCGGCGCCGGTCGAATTTGAGCAGCGCACTTCCCTCTTATGACGTCTGATTTGAAAATCGGGCGCTGATTTTCACCACTCGGGCTTCTTTTCAATTTCTCGAGATTTCCTTTTGTGGTATCACCTATCACCTGTATCACCTGTGCTCCCGTTGATCATCGAGTTCCTCGAGCGGGCGCCAGTAACGTCTCCATTCGTCCCTGCAACGTGCAAGAGTTGCCCAATGAACTCTCTCTGCTCGACACGATGAACTTCATACCATTCGTTCAGAGCTTTCACGAAGAAGTCTGACCATCGCATAGGCGGTCGTCCAGGCGTTCGCTTGACATCCCGTGGAATCCAGTCGGTGATCGCTCTGGTCCAGCGGTCGTCCTCGAAACGCATGACGTGCCCGGCCCACCTGATCTTCGAAACCTTGGCAAAAGCGGCGGCGTCTCTGATCTTCGATCGTCGGCGGAGTGCGCTCCGGATTCCCTCTCTCACTTGCGTGTAGCGGGAAACTCCGAGCATCGCCTTTATAGTTAAA
>MU914325.1:0-20222 GCA_036418165.1 Cooperia oncophora | reverse complement strand
TAATGCGGGGCACAGTAATAGTGGGACATCGGTACCAAGGTATTATATAGGACGTGGGACGGAAACATTGTTGATGGGTGACAGGGAATGATAGCAGCTGATAGGATTTGATAAGGGGAGTTAGAATGGTAAGGTCACCATACTCATAACGCGGAACACAGCATCAGCTAGGCATTAATTTCAGAAAATGATATAGAGTTGGAGATGGGGACACGCACGTGAGGTGATAACAGCTGATAGGGGCTGATAAGGAACGTTGCCAATGCTGTTCAGTCAAATTGCTGGAGCCTTTACACTACCAAATTATAGAGTTTTAGTGATAGGGACATTGATGACGGGTGACAGGATCTTATCAATTGATAAGAAAGGATAAGGGGCCATTATCATTACCTCTCTTATCACTATACCCCCAAGTATCAAAGGCTCAGTGTGCATACTTTTCCTTTAGCCATCACTTCCCTGATAGCCCTAGAAAATGAACTCATCCTACTATATAATGTCGATGGATGTCAACGAGGTTGGGAAGAAGGGGGTTAGTTCGTCTGAAACAGGAATCCCAGGGAAATTCGAGGAGAACCGAAAAACACTTCAACGAGCGGATCGCATGCTAATTGAAAAGGAAAGCGTTCGTCGGTAGGCATTCCGGTGCAGGTAATGGAAACGAAATCTGCTATTTCACTGAGCGATTCATATTGCGCTGTATTGGCCGACTACACATTGTATCTACAGATTTATGTATTCTATGGGCGTCATGGCGCGGACTACACCGCTGCTGTGTTGTGAGGGATCCTAAGCCTTGCTCTGTCTGTTACGATTCGATCACTACAGCGCCTTATGAGCAGCCACTACCGAAAAGTTCCGTTAAAATTATGGAGCCGCCTGGCGAAGCCAGGCCAGCTCGGCGAAGCCGAGCTCAAGAGAAGGAGGAGAGCACGGCGTCAGCGCGATCCGACTGTTTACATAAATAAACCACATAATTATGGTGAACACGTGAACAATACAAAAGAACACTAATTACATACAAGTGTTTTACAGCATGTCACTTTCATCTCTGTACTGTTTCGATTTCTACCTACCCGCAATCTGTATCTTCCCCCGTTCATGAAATATTTCGGATGGGTTAGGGATGGGTTAGGGGTAAATCGCGGGCTGGTTTTTATGCTTCATACGCGATTACCTTGCTACGAACGCAGTTTCTTGCAAAACTAAAAAAGCCATTAGATCGTCCAATATTTCCTCTTCACAACAAGTACTACAGTTCTCCTGGATGCCTGCTAGTTCAGGAGATATTTTAGATGGGTCACCCTTGCGCGAGGTTTTAGCCACACGAAAGCTCGACTCCTTCTGTGCAGTTGTGAGGATAAACATTGGCGAACTTCAGTATGCCATCCATATTTTCCTGTGAACTAAGTGAAAGCATAGTTTGCGTATTATCGATCAATTTCGTCCGAGTGTGCGCCATGCACTGCGCTTCTACGCAGAGGTGGTGGAAGGGTGTAACTTCTGATTTTAGGTGATTTTTGTCCATGCAAGCAGACGTTTTTTAGCTTTTGGCAAGGTCGATACGCATGAGTCTGTTTGAGGTGTACTATTCAGTCATCTAGGAGTTCATATTGACTATCGATATTGCTATTCAATTGTTTTATTATTTTGTAGTCTTTCATACATTTGTGTCCTCTGCTTCTTCCCGTCCTCTCCATCAGATATAGCGATGACCTTTTTGTGCTATATGGTGCCTTTTGCGACCCTGCCTTTACGACCCCCCCCCTTCCCCAGCGGCCGAGTACGACCCCACCCCTATGGGTTTCACGCGACAATTTCATAGCGAGCATCGCATGAAAGAAGGACTACGCCCAAAGAAGTTAGTATACGTAGGCAGGACGGGAAAACTTTTGGTGGGTGATAGAATGTAATAGCACCTGATAAGATTCGATAAGGGGCCTCAAGAAGGGGAGGGTGACCGATTCCATAGTGCGGGACACGGCGACAGTGCCGGAGATGTTGTTCCAAGATATGATCTAGGTGTGGGACAGGAAACATTATTGACGGGTGACAGAGGTGATATCAGTCTGACTAAGCCATCCCCGTCACGAGGCTCTCAGAATGGGGAGACGTGACCAGTCCATTAGTTACGAGACACATGTAACGTTCGGGACATTGCGTTCCAAGGCTAATGATAATGGACGTGGGGCAAACAATTTCTTCTGTTTGAAGATGGGGACGATTGTGCTGCTCCTCCACGCATCTGGCATCCTTCCTTCAGCCGTTACGTTGTTTAGGAAGTCTGTGAGCCAACTCACCCCATGCTCTCCAGGGCCTTCCATGCCTCTATCGGTACCCCGTCTGGACCCACTGCTTTCCCAACTTTCATTCTCCCTAGCTCCCGGCGGACTTCATCCTTCGTCCAGGGAGTGATGGGACCTGCCGTCGCCTCTATCTGTGGGCTATCCTTGCGGGGGAATTCTTCGTTCAGTAGTCCCTCGAAGTATTCTTCCCACCTCTTTCTGACTTCGGCTGGTTTCCTGAGAATGGCCCCGTTGATGCTCTTCACAGTCTTTATGACCCTGACCCTCGAGCTTTAGCCGGCGGAAGACGAACTTCTCCCCTTCTCGTACAGTGCGTCCATTTCCGTATTCTTGGCCTTAGCAACGGCTGCCTTGGCGAGTCGCTTGCAGCTCTTGTAGGCAGCGTAGTCTTCTGGGCTTTTGTCTCCAGCGTTTGTATGCTTCCTTCTTCTGCTTGACGATCCCCTGGACTTCCTCGTTCCAGAACCAGGCTGCCTTGTCTCCTCTGATACCACCGTCTCTCCCAGGACTTCCTTTGCACACTGTAGGATGACCTCTACTGCGTGGGTCCAGGTGTCCTGGATTCTGGGAGCCCAGCCTCCAGTATTCTTCGGCCGAGGCTATCCTTTTCTACCTTGCCATTTTCCACCACCGAATTCTCGCTCTGCTCTCACCCTTGTCTTCTTGGGGAGGTCTATGGCGATGTCTGCCAGGAGAGGCCTGTGCTGAGGGCCCAGCTCTTCCCCAGGCAGTACCTTGACGGTTTTGAGAGACGATCTTCTGACCAGGACATGGTCGATTTCCGTTTGTCTCCCTCCACTGCTGTAGGTTATCTTCTGAGTCCTCCTTTTCGCGAAGAAGGTGCTACAGATTGCTAAGTCGTGGGCTGTGGCTAGGTCAAGGATCCGTTCTCCCTCAGCGTTCTTTGCCCCTATTCCTTGGCCTCCGTGCACCCTTTCTAGACCCCTTCTGTCACTTCCCACATGGCCATTCAGATCCCCAGCTATGGTGAGGTAGTCATCTTCCGGAACCGATCTTATGGCCTCGTCCAGGGTCAGGTAGAACTCATCCTTTTCCGCCTCGGAGCAACCGGATTGTGGTGCGTACACGGTCAGTACTGTCCAGTACCCCTCCTTCGTGTCCATTCTCACTCCCATGATCCTGTTCACAGAGGAGACGCAGTCCTTGAGGGATTCTGCCACCGCTATGGCCACGCCATTCCGTTTGGTGTCTGCTCCATTGTAGAAGAGTTTGACACCTTCTCCAATCTCGCGGGCCTTCCATCGCGTTTCCTGAAGGCATAGGACTTGGATATTCCTGCGTCTCATGAGGTCGGCAACCTCACGAGACTTCCCGGTAAGCGACCCCACGTTCAGGGTCCCAATTCGAACTAGCTTCTTTGGCCGAGGTCGTTCACCCCTCGGTAGCCCTCGCATACTGACCACAGAACTCGGGCGAGGGTTCTGCGCGCCACTTCCGGGTGACGTCCTAGCTTTAACACTGATACTTTTGCGACTTGTCATGATTGTTGTGACGGGTTCCTCCATCAGCCGGCCTGTCAACCTGGGCCTGACGCTGGGTGATGCTGCATGCATATATGGGTACACATATGCAGCCGTATCTTCGGTAGCGGTGATTGGCAAGATGCCTACGGGAAACTCGTCCGAAATCGATTCTCAAGTTTTGAAAGCGAAGCCTTCTTCTCGCGGGATTTTGACCGTTTCACTTCGTTCTTTCGCCATTTCCCCACTATGCAGCGCTCTACTAGCATTTCCAGCTCAACCCTGCGCACTTTCGATTGACTTCTACAGCGGCGACCCAGCTCACCTCCCGCATGGCAATGACCACGATCGGGAGCGAAGCGCGTACCTTTAGAAAGCGCTAGCAGTCGGAGCGTTCAACTATAAACCACAGAAAATAACTTAAAGGATGCTGGTATGAAAAGTAAATCACAGAAAATAACTTAAAGGATTCTGGCATGATATTTGGCACTCGACCTAAAATACTAGCAGAGAGCTACATAGTAGGAAAATGGCAAAAAAACGAAGTGAAATGGTTGAAAAGTGCGAAGGAAAAGCTCGTTCTTAGAAAGCAATTCCCGGACAAGTTGCCCGTAGGCATATTGTCAATAACCGCTACGGTAGGTACAGGTGCATGTATGTACTCATATATCCATGCAGCACCGCAGCCGCTTCATACCAATGCCTTCGCTTCATATTTTACTTAGCAAATGAAGCAAGTACGAGCACCAGTCGTCCACTTGTGGGCGGCGGACGTGGCGGGCGTTTAGATCGCTGTGTTGTGGCTTGATAGGACCTTACCCCCCTTGGGAAAGGCGCTACGCAGAGCCTGCTAAGGGGCGCAGAATTCCGTCCTGGCACGCGTACTGACCATACTCGTCTTCAGGGATTTATCGTGCCAACTGCCTTATGAGCTCGTCTTTTTGCAATCATGTTCGAGCTTCAGTGACTTAATTCTGACTACTTTTACAGGAGTAATATCGCTACCGTTCACTAAGCTTTTTGAGCAGAATATCAACCACCCACGTGATGAGCGGTTTTCTCGACATCTTGCGGTGGAGAGGACGAACGTGCTGATGAGGCAGTTGTACATGAAACAGCCTTTCATAGATTCTGTGGGTTTTACTCTTACCTTCAAGCAACCCGAAAAAGAGAGGGAATCACTCCATATCTCAACGGACAATACACGAAAGCCCGCAAATCTAGTGCTTTATCGAGTCTCGAGAACACTCTTTGTAATCATATTGTTACGTGCGTATGTGAGGTAGCCAAGTCAGCGCCTCAAAGCACTGTGGCACACTCGCATTCCAGAAATGGCTAACTAGGATATTGAGAAATTTTTTTCATCGTCCTTCACGCTCCCTTCAGACGAGAGACGCTCAGAGGCACTCCCCTGCGACTGCACATCGTAGGTAACGTGTTCAAAAACAGGAGTGTAGTGATCTAGGTTCCTGAGAAGTGAGAAAAAAGCATAGAAAGCCGCCCTCAATACGGCTCTCTTTGATGCATTCGATCACGATCACTGGACGAAAGGAAGATGGTCAAGGTCAACAGTGATGCGGAGAAACTGGCTATACACTGTAAAGCGCGGAGAGAAACCAGAAATGGATGGGTGATATAGCACAACGGCCATATTGCGGCGACACGGGCAATGTAGGCCGGTAAGGGCTGAGATCAAAGTTAATGCTTTGCGTGCCATTTTCCCGGCTACCGGATCATCTGACACATTTGGAAGTTATTGCCTCAGTTTCTGCGGAGCGTGTCTTCAAGGGAAGTACCGTGTGACGGACGTGCATTACTCGATCGTAGGTATCTCGCCCTTCGTCATCTGGTCTCTCATTCACGTGCCCACTTTTCCACCATCGTGTACTCAATCAAATATTTCTTTCAAAGCGACAGCGGAACAAAGGGTCTCACTCAGACTGTCTTTTGAGATTCCTCCTGCTTCAGTTTGAGCCCGAATGCTCATTTCCGAATCTTTTCAGCATGGAAATCTCTCAAAATAGTCAAGAGTTTCAGCGACTGTCGCCAATCAAGTGTACTATCGCGCCGAGGGTTCAAATTTGTGCAGAGGTTGACTTCGTTGTGGTTGTTCATGTGCGGGCGGAAGATGCTCTATCGAGAACTAACTGGCGAAATACGTACGGCGCCGGGCAATTGAAAAGCCAGGTAATTGTCTTGCTTATTCTTCAGTAAGAGAAGTGGTACTTCAGACGAGTATACTTTCAGTTCAACTACACTATTCTATTTTCTGTGGGTAGGCCAAGCTTACCAAATCGATCAGAGGATTATCGAGGAGGAGAGCGCTCTCTACGACGACGTTCTGCAGTTCGACTTTAACGATAGCTATCGTAATCTAACATTCAAGGTACTTCTTTCGCACTCGTTACTCTTAGGTTGCGTTTATACTTTGCGACAGCGTAGGCCAGCGTTTCTAGCGTTCGCCAGCGGCAGTGGCAAGAAAGGATAGATATCGATCTAGCGTCACCAGCATGCGCTAGCGTAACGCTAGAGTATTCTAGCGTACGCCAGCGTAACGCTAGAATATTCTAGCGTTACGCTGGCCTACGCTAGCGTAGCGAGGGCAAGCAAAGCATAGGTATCGATCTAGTGTCTAGTACGGTCTTGCCCACTAATGTGATGCGGCTCCACACGCCGCAATTTTACAACGCATAATCGATGTGTTTCTACTCTCCTACTCTCCCATAGTTTACTGCCCGCCGCTGCAAATGCTAGCGAAACGCTGAAAAGGCTGGATCGATACCCATGCTTTCCTTGCCCTCGCTACGCTAGCGCACGACAACGTACCTAGCGTTACGCTAGCGCACGCTGGTGACGCTAGATCGATATCTATCCTTTCTTGCCACTGCCGCTGGCGAACGCTGGAAACGCTAGCGTACGCTGGGGTACGCTGCCGCAAAGTATGAACGCAGCTGAAATATACCTTGAAATATACAAGAAGGCTATGGGCCCCAAATTCTCCGACGGGAAGGTTATGTATAATCAGGGTACAGCATCGTGATGTGTGAAATGGTGGTGTTAGTACGACCCCCCCCCCTACGAACGAGGTTTCGGTACGACCCCCCCCTCCCAGCTCTGAGTGCTGAGTCTGGCAAGAAGGACAGATGAAAACGGATATCCTACTATATATAATCCGCTAAGTATGTCTGTAAGTGTGTGTGTGTGTGTGTGTTTGTGTGTGCGTCTGTCTGTCTGTCACGTCGCGGCGGATTTCTCTCTAAAAGAGACGACTGTACATTTGCCTGAGTCTCTGTGATGGACTGCCCTTGCTCCTCGATTTCAAAGAGCGGACCGAGGCGAAAAGCACAACGGCCTAGAAGTAATGGGAGCATAGGCTGAGGGGGAGTGAGGCACATCTTACGTGTCTGGTGCTTTGCGTAGGTTAAAGGCAGTTGGCAAGATAAATTCCCTAGCACGGCTAGGATCAATACTCCTGGCAGGATAGATCTGCGACCATGGGCAGGCGCTGCATAGCGGTTCCCCCGAGGAAGATGCGCCTTAGGCCACTAATCACGCCACCAACGTTTTACACGTCCCAACGCCCGCCCGCCCGCCGCCCCAGGAACTGAACGACCGTTCCTGACGCTCGTATTCATTCATCTGCTAAGCAAATTATGAAGAGAAGGGATTGGTATGAAGCGGCGTGATGCTGCATGCATATCTTCTTCTTCTTATTCTCCCTAGCGTTAGTCCCGCGCCGTCGCAGGGTCCGCTGTTCGTGATAGACTTCGCCACTCGTTCCGATCCACTGTATGTTCTGCCCTGGCTTTCACCCATGACGTCCCTCCATCTATTTTTTAGGGCTCCTCGTGGTCGCTTGCCCTCTGCTCCGTATTCCAATGCCTTCCTTATTGAGTGGTCCTCATGCTCTCTCAGCACGTGCCCAAACCATCGCAGGCGTTGCTCTCGTGCCTTCAGCTGTATCGTAGCCGTCTGTGTGACTGCCCTGACGTCTCGTTCCTGACTTCTGTCTGACGTCGTTTCTGACTCTGTCGAGTCGTGTCCAGCCGCAGGCCCATCTCAGCATCCTCATTTCAGCTGAGTGGAGCTGCCTTTCATGGTTCTTGCAGATAGGCCAGCACTCACTGCCGTAGAGCATTGTAGGCCTTACCACCGCCCGGTACACCTTGCCCTTGAGCGTTCTCGAGCACCGCCGGTCGCACAGGATGCCAGAGGACTCCCTCCATTTCGATCAGGCACGTTGATTTGCGGACCTTCCACACGCCCTAGGTACACGCTGCATCGGCTGCTAGGTCGCTCCTCAGGTACTGGAAGTCCTCGACCCTTTCGATGCTCTCGCCATGGCAGTCTACGATGGGTCCGGTACGCTCTTCAGAGCTCAGAATTCTGGTCTTCTTCACATTCAACTGGAGTCCATTCTAGGCGAGCACATCCTGCCACCGCTGCACCTTGTCCTGGAGTTCTTTCCTGCTGTCCGCTATCAGGGCGATGTCTCAGCGTAGAGGATGGTTTTCAGTGGTCCCTCCATGAGTTCTTTGGCCTCAGCGTAGAGGATGGTTTTCAGTGGTCCCTCCATATGTTCTTTGGCCTCAGCGTAGAGGATGGTTTTCAGTGGTCCCTCCATGAGTTCTTTGGCCATGACATCTAGTGTCAGGAGGAAGAGGAACGGGCTGAGGGCTGATCCTTGGTGTACCCCAACCGTGATGTCAATCTCCTTCGTCAAGCCGTGCGGGTACAGCTGCTTTAGCCCCATCGTACATGTCCTTCACCTATGGAGACGAGGTGCTACGGAACCTCACGTTCTTTAAGCGCTCTCCAAAGAACAGGCCGCGACAGGCGGTCGATTGCCTTCTCAAGGTCTAGGAAGGCTAAGTAGCAGTGTCTCTGCTTCTCTCGGTACTTCTCCATCAGCTGTTTGGCGATGAAGATGGCATCGGTGGTGGACCTCTCGGGCATGAGGCCGAACTGTTCCTGCGAGATAGGGACAAGCTCCCTCAGCCTAGTGTTGACCAGGCGCTCGTACAGCTTCATGGTATGGGGAGTCAACTTGATGCCGCGGTAGTTGGAGCACTCCGTCGCGTCTTCTTCTGCTTGATGAAGTAGACGGAGTTTAGAGCTTTACGGACGATTTCATTTATATGATTGGAAAAGTCAATATTAGATAGGTAAGAGACACCCAAATCTTTCACAAAATTTCGACTCTGCAGAGTAATGTCTTCATATCGATATCGGGAGCAGGGGCCAGGTCCAATATGGAATACGAAGGACTTTGTTAAGTTTATGGGTAGATTCCAGTTACGGGACCATTCCATCAATTTTTCAATGGACTCAGAAAGGGCATTGTACACCTCGCCATAGTTTTCTTGATTATAAGTTCCATAGATTTTTATGTCATCTGCATAAATCTGTATCTTAACTGAATGGTGGGTTTTCAATACAGTTGGGAGATCAATGCAGTAGATAAGAAACAAAATCGGGGAAAGTACCCCTCCTTGGGGAACTCCGCTGGGACATGGGTAACGTTCTGAGAAGGAGTTACCAACCTTCACCCACATGTGACGCTTTGAGAGATATGAAACTAGCCAGTTCAATAGGTTTCCATCGAGACCAATCATTCTACATTTGAGTATGAGATGCCTTTGAGAGGTCAAAGTATATTACATCAATAGATTGTTTCATGTTCAAAGCAGAAGACCAGTCGAAGGTGCTATCAAGAAGTTGTGTAGTGGTAGATGCACCTTTCGAAAAGCCGTGTTGTTCATTAGGGATCAGGTGATGCTTAGTAAGCCATCCGACAAGCCATCCCACAAGTTTATCTCTCAGGATTTTCTCTAGTATTTTGCCAGCAGAAGAAGTTATGCTGATGGGCCTAAAATTAGAAACTAAACGTGTATTAGAAACTTTTGGAATAGCAGTAACCAAAGCCTCTTTCCACAGGTAAGGTACTGATGCAAGAAGTAGTGAAATGTTGAATATCATGGTAAGTGGTTTACAGAGGCTTGCAGCGCAACGCTTCAACAGTACTTGGGGGATACCATCATATGGGGCAGACATCGATGGTTTTAGTGTCTTCAAATATTTAAATACATCATTTGGATCCACAGTGAGGTTCCTCAGTGTTTCCTAAGATAGGGGCGTCCATGTAAATACGTGGTATCAACATCATTTTCTGGCGAAAATACGCTAGAAAAGTGTTTGGCGTATCATATCATTTGCTTGCTTTAACAAGGTGGAGAACGAGTTTGGCACCTCGCCAAAATCATTCCGCCTAACACACCCAACCGTCCGCAAGAACTACACTACACGTTGTGTTTTCAAGTAGATGACTGATGGCCTTCTGTGTCGCTACCTTGTGTCGCTGTCGAATTGTATACATTTTCTTGCGCAGAATTATGACGACTCTACATCTCTCATACGTCGGGCCATGTAGCGCTAGGAGCAAATCCAGTTTGGCTGGTATTACTCGGGATATGTTCTCGTTACCATGGCTGCGGCAGCTCTTCAAACTTCTGGTGATGCTCGCCGTGGCTAGTATTGCCTTTGTGATCTTCAGTGTAGGTAAGTAAGAGTTTCACAGCTCCAGTTCGAAGACAGACGGTTCTGCTGCGGGATAGAGTAAAGTCGATGAGGTGGGATCGGAGGGGGAAGCATACTGTTACCTTCTTTTATCGCTACCGACGCACTCTAGCCCCGCCTAATAAACCAAGCGGAATGATTCCTGGAATAAGACGGGAGGATGTTGCGCATCATAAACGAATTGCTTGCCTTGCGCCCACTAGCGGCACTTAAAGGGAGTTTTTGCGATCAAGTGGCCTGCGGTATGCTTCCGTGCATTTGGCGTATTCTCCGCATTGGCAAGAATGTACCTATATTGTCAGTCGAAATGGACAAGTTAAAGAAGCTAGAGAGGCGTGATTATCGCAACCATTGTCACCGCGATTACTTACTCTCTGCAAAACAGGGGCTTGCAAGCGGAATTGCGTCGTATGGTGATTCTGTGCTCTTGCCGGGACTTGGTTGCATGTCGAAGCGCTGATGGGGCCTGCTCTCGTCCGACAAACTTGTCCAAGGCAACCAGAGGGAGTCTCTGTCCAGGAGGTTCCCGAAGGGTTTTTTTTTTTTTTCTTGTTGGGGAGCTATTTATAGGCTACTGGTTCATAATTAAGCACTTCCCGTAACATTACCAGTAATGTAATACCCGTAACAACTGTCGCGGTCGCAGCTCAGAAATTTTAGATGTTGGGCTTTAATATAGAAGTGTTCACGCGGGGGGAATTTTTTTTCTTTTTGGGTGGGATTTTTTTAAGTACTTCAAAAATAAGCTCGCAGCCTAAAGTCAGCTTGTCCAAACGGCAATAGCCCTTAAATGGGGGCTAATGCCGTCCAGAAATTTCGGCTCCGAGCCCATTTTAAAAGTGGCAATTATCACCAAAATCGCTAAAAACTTGTATATAGGGGGAGTTCAACTTCCTGATCACGAATATGACATTCACTTTTGGCGCTGGCGCTAATGGATGGCACTACGGTCACCCGCGCTCTGCTAAGGCTGAGCCCAGGAGGTAATCGTAGTCCTCTCTTAGCGCCAGCGCCAAGAATGAGTGTCATACTTGTGATCACCGGATGTTGAATTACCCCAATATATACAAGGTTTTTATGGATTTCCGGTGGTTTTAAGGCAACCTTGAAATTACTGGAGCCGAAATTTTCTGGAGTCCCCAAACGGCATAGCCTCACATGGGGATTCATAAAGCACATGCTGCCAACCAATTCAAGACAAACGGCAATGACGAGTTGCCATGATTCAATCCTGGTCTTATCTCCGCATTTAACAGATGTATCAGATGAGGTGACTCGAAGAATTTTTCTCAAACACTTATCAGATTTCCATTAGCAAAGGGCAGTGAGCGTGCGCAGCGTACGGGCGTAAGTAACTCTGATGACGGGATTCAGCGGTTTTTAAAAAAAAAAGCCCTGGTGTTTGTGTTCATATCCGTGCGCGCGCGAAATGACAAGTTTGGGCCGGGTGAAGTCTATTGGGCTGGCTAAAATTTATTTTGATAGTTGATTTTTCTCGCTCATTCTCTCCTTCCTCCCTTCCCCCAGCCCCCCCCCCCCATTGAGTATTACTGTGTATCTTTTGCTCACTCAAGAAACTGTAGGCTTAATTGCAAAATGCGTTCTAATGAGCCCCCCCCAGCTGTCGAAGCGTAGCAGTTGCCCGTCCGAAGATGCACAAGGAAGTGGGTCTAGGGTGGTGGAATAGAATTCCTTCATGCTTCGCCTAACTTTCTGCGCAGACATACTGAACGCAGCTACAATACCCCGATGCCTTTTCTACTGACGTCGTCTGCGCGGCGCGCGCACTCTAAGTCTTGTAATTGCGCTTTCGAATACAATTAAAACGCCTGATGCGGATAATATTTGAGGTGTTGCACACGCTGAAAAGTCCGAATCGAAGATGACGAAGATGACGACTATATATAATGCCGCTTATGTGTGTGTGTGTGTGTGTGTGTGTGTGTGTGTGTGTGTGTGTGTGTGTGTGTGTCACGAAATTCATAGCGAGCGTCGCAGAAAAGATAGGATGACAGTTCCAAGAAGTGATATACATGGCAGGACGGGAACACTTTTGGTGGGTGTCAGGAGGTGATAACACTTGATAAGATACGATAAGGGGCCGTAGAAGGGGAGGGTGACTGAATTCGTAGCGCAAGTTGCAGCAGCTGCAGGACCGTGATTTCAAGAAGTGATATACATGGCAGGACGGGAACACTTTAGGTGCGTGACAGGAGGTGATAACACTTGATAAGATTCGATAAGGGGCCTTAGAAGGGGAGGGTGACCGAAATCGTAGCGCAATTTGCAGCAGCTGCAGGACCGTGATTCCAAGAAGTGATATACATGGCAGGACGGGAACACTTTAGGTGCGTGACAGGAGGTGATAACACTTGATAAGATTCGATAAGGGGCCTTAGAAGGGGGGGGGGTGACCAACATCTAGCGCAAGTTGCAGCAGCTGCGGGACCGTGATTCAAGGAGTGATATACATGGCAGGACGGGAACACTTTTTTGTGGGTGACAGGAGGTGATAACACTTGATAAGATTCGATAAGGGGCCTTAAAAGGGGAGGGTGACCGAATTCGTGACAAGTTGCAGCAACGGCGGGACCATGATTTCAAGTACTGATATGCCGTAGGGTGGGGCTGGCAGAAGCTGATAACAGTTGATAAGATCCGATAAGGGACCTCGGAAGAGAGGTCATCAAATTCGTGGCGCAGGTTACAGCAACAGTGGGAACTCAGATCCGTGAGGTGATATAGGGTGTGGGACGGGAACATTATTGGCGGGCGACAGAAAGTGATAACAGTTGATAAGATACGGTAAGCGGCCTCGGAAGGGGAGGGTCATCAGATTCGTAACGCAGGTTACAGCAACAGTGGGACCTCTGATCCGAGAGGCGATACAGGGAGAATATGATTAGTGATAGCGGGACGGAGTGTTATTGCGGGTACGGAAGTGATAGGAGTTAAAATTGACAAGGTAGCATGGGAAAATCCGCTTCACCGCTCACAACAACAATGCGATCGATATGACTCAAGTATAACGATCTCAGTGATTCCAACAGAACTCATTCCTCACTGCTTATTAGTAACGACATCGTGTACGACCGCTAAGCCAGCTCTATTCCAAATGCATGTGGTTTGTTTACAGAGATGTTATGAACAGCAGCAACTGACTTTATCACTCTTACCACAATTATCTTCCATCAGCAACTTCAGTGAGGGCCATTTAAAGGGTTCCACTGCTGAATGCGGTAGTGCATTCCAAAGCAAGACGCTTTAGGAAGACAGATTGCATAAATTATAGGCTGCTTCAGTGGCTGTCCAAACAGGCTGCACTATTTTCCGTGTAGGTTATGAACGTACCAGTCGGATCGCTGGCTAAGGGCCGGCTTTCCTCCTTCTGTGATGCGGGGGGGGGGGGCGCTGCTGCTGCTTCTGCGCCTTGACGGAACAAGCGCTGCTTTTCAGTTCTTGGCTGATGCAGAAGATTCCTTTGAACAGTGTGGTTGGTCAACGATCCTTAACTTAGCACGCGGCAAATCCGCATGGCCCGGCGAAGCCGGGCCATGTCAGCAGAGGAGCGCCAAGCTCGTGCGACAAGCCTGGCGATTCCTTGATGGTTGACGAAACCACATTGGAAGAGTCAGCAATCAGGTTGATTTTGACTCTGCGAGCTTCGTCATCCCTTTCGATTAGGACTTTGCAGCAATGAGCGATACATCCTCAAGTGATTGTACCGCGATCGGGAGTTTGCGTTTCTAATTTTTCAATAAAGCGGCCAAGGGCAAGCGCAAGTGCTCATGCGGCCAAACGCGGCCGCGCGATGCGGTCAGTATGAACGCTATTGTAGTCGGCGATTTCAGGATGTCTGCGCCGCAAGTCGTGCATTGGCGGAGCAGGAGGATTTAGCGCTGCGCCTTGCATCCTGGACACGCCATCCGCGCTGATCTTCGAATGGGAAAAGGCTACGCTTTCGACAGCTGGAGGCTCTTTAGTGCCAAGGACGCACGCTGCACTTGAGTGTACACTCTAGTTCGCTGCGGACGATTCGGCGTGTCAGGCAGTATGAGTGTGTTAACCCATCAAAGCCGTTCTCTGCCTTCTTGTTGAAGGGCGCATGCCACAGAAAGTGGTAGAAAACGAATAATACGGTCAATATGATACTGTCATATTTATTTATTTATTTATTTATTAAGTATTGCACTCAAGGTGCTCCTTCACAAAAGAACTATCAACTAGACAAGCACCATTAGCAAATACGCACAAACTTCTCACCAGAGCAACTTTATCACCACGCGTGCCCACCGTTTCTGAAGTTACAAAATGAGGGTGTCGCTTCAATCAAGTTAACTCATGATAAAGTTAAAAATTTTTTCTGATAGTGGTTAAACAGCATCATGCTGGTAAGTTACTCCAATAATAGTTATATGAGAGTAATTATATGATGAAAGGCAGCGCGGCACGCAACTAACCGTGGTTATTCCGGGGCGGGCCAAAGTAGATGCCTCTTTGATCTAAATACGAACCCCAGGCGTAAGACCCAGGCCCAAGTAACCAGTTGGATGAACGAACTGGCACCTGTTGACCTTCATCAATCAGACTGAGTGCTGAGACGTGATATTAACAATGCGCTGACACACTTCCGATTCCACGTGAGTATTGCTGGTCACGGCTTGACTTGAGGCGAAGATAATTTACTGCTCTATACAACGATTGTGGATGATATACAGGGATGACTTCAGAAAGGTGGTGGCAAGGGCTTATACTGAGATAGATTACATGATAACAGTGTTTTGAGAAAGTAGCGGAGATGCCTAGATATAGATCACTTCTGGATGGGAGACTTTTCTTCATTCTTTCTTGCTTCTAGAAGTTGAGATTGATTCGTAAAAGGCAGAAGTCATGAACTAAAAATCTTCAATATTTAGTAGTGGCAGTATATTTACTTTACTCAACTTTCGACGAAAAATGTGAGAATTTGGGGAGCTCATTATATCTTCTGGCAGCATTTGCAGCCATCTTGCAGTTCGACAAAAAAAGGAGTTATAAAGTTTGGACCAGTGTGGTCTTTTTATCGAACGATAATCTAAGACAAAATTATTTGATCGCCCACTACTAGGCCTGAAAACCCAGTACTTGCTTGGTTTTAGCTTGGTCTCCATCAATACTCGGAAAGAGAAGACAAGGTCATGATGAATTCTCCTGTAAAACGGAGTTCTCAGTCCAAAAAGTCTTAGCCTCTCATAATAGTTAGGAATAGCATACGGGGGATGAACGGAGTTCAATGCACATCTATACATGAGAAGCCTCGTGAAAGTTTGTTGTACTTTTTCGATTGTCATTTGATATTTACGTAGGTGTGGACTCCATACCTGACAGCAGTACTCAGATCGCATATGCTTTATAAAGTCTAAGAAAAATTGCTCTATCCTTGCTGTGCACATTTTTGAAATGACAAACTGCGCATCTACATGTACATCCGTTCTGTGAAAAATGTTTATGAAAAGAATGAGGTAGAAAAAAGTTACGAAAATCCAAGACCTGCCATTCCTTCATCAAAAAGTGGGCGGAGTCGGCTCGTACCAGTACCAACACTTTCAGCTGGAGTGTATACGAAAAAGCAAAAGTTTAAAAAAAGTCGGATGAATAGAGTTCATGAAATGAATTTTGGAAGACAATGACTGCGCTGAGAAGTGGGCGGGGTGTTGGGGGCGGGGCTTGCGGCAGTACCTAATAAGGCCTAGTTGTGAACGGACCAGTGCTAGGGGTGTGTCCGATTTGATTTGAAAAGTGTCCGATTTGGTTTGAAAAGTGTCCGATTTGGTTTGAAAAGTGTCCGATTTAAAGTGAAAATGGTATACAACCTTTTGGCGTAGCATGATGATCACATGCGCTCTTCGCATCGCAAAGTAGTAGAAAGAGTTTTTTCTGAGTGAGTTCGAGCGTGACGTCATCCATGTTTTGATGTTCATTGGTGTAGATTGTAGCCGTAATTACTGTGCCAGTATCCATCACATCATATCGCTTTGAAGCCCCACAAATGACACCGTGAAATATTTGTTCCATGCACATCTGCTTTTGGATGAGCAAGCTATGTATACGAAGAAAACAAAACTCGGTTACGACCATTCGACCTAGAAATCAAAACACTAATGCTTTATTTAACGTTTTCTTCAACAGGATTCAATGAGTACTCGAAACACAATTTTCATTGGTAAGCTTTCGCTGTGGTAACAGCTTCGTCAGACCTCAAATAATATAAAGCATACATAGCACTACAAATCTTTACAACAATAGAGTTGGTCGAAGTACTAACCAGACTGGAGTCCTTCTTAACAATAAAGTTGCTAAGGTCTGTAATACAATACACTCAATGCCTACAAGTGATGACAACTATACTAAATACTAACGACCTACCTTATATTATTTGAGGATCCGACGAAGCTGTTACCACTGCGAAAGCTTACCAATGAGAATTGTGTTTCGAGTACTCACTGAATTCTGTTGAAGAAGACATTATTACGCATGAGGCTCAGGGATTCTATCGTTTGATTTAACATCAAAGAAGGAAACTTTATAAATTCATGTATAAGCTCGAAGAATGAAAAAAAAACACTAAGAAACTCACCCTAAATGAAGCTCCCACGCTTTTTGCTCATTTCTATCCTGAACTGAAAAAGAGAATAGAAAAGAAAGCCATCAAGTCTTGTTCATCCTTCCGTCAAAACAAGCTTTCACACCAGAGACAATTGCAATTGAAAGAAAAAAAGCACGAAATTAAGCCGATTTTCCCTAGCAGCACTCGGAGCGGTCCAAGTAATAGCGTTTGGGCGCGCTCTGACATGTACCGACGATCGCGGCGATTGCCGAGGTGGCCGAGATCGCCGCGATCGCCGAAATAGAAATGTTACTTTAGCTTTCATGGGCCATAATATCGTACGGACGCGCTGACTTTTGGCTGCCAGCTCATTTTTGAAGTGCTCATATCACCAAATCAGTGGAAACTTGTATATAGAGGTGATCTTACATCCTGCTCACAAATATGACATTCGCTTCCGGCGCTAGTGGAGGACACAACGATTATCTACTAGCTCAGCTTTAGCAGAGCGCACATGATCGTGATGTTCTTCTTTAGCGTCAGCGCCAAGAACAAACGTGCCACAAGTAAGACCCCATTGGCGACTACTTTTCTCATCGATACCAGTACAACCTTTATAAGGACCCTATAGGCAGCAACTGGCCGAAGTTGCGAGTGATTTAGAGCCCATTCAGGCTCAAAAACAGTCGGTTTCCATGGACTTCTTTTTCACTCCATTTTTGGCATTCCCAGAGGCGTTCAGGAAAAATGAACACCAGTTTGGTACTCCATGCACGTAACCCCACATCATGCAAAAAACGGTTCTCCACGTCCTGAACGACCTCCCTAGTCAGAATGCTGTCTTCTTCCCGTTCGTCTCAGGTGACTCAATTGAATGATTTTAGAAAATCTTCGAACTGAAGGCAAATCCCCGCGATTACTCGCCATCACATATAGTGGATTAGGGGTCTGCGTAGAGACAACAAGGTGCTAAGTAACTCGACAGTGAAGAAAAAAGCAGAAAAAACATGTCAGCTGCCCCAGATAAAACCCCATCTCGCCCAACTAGCTCTATCTTCAAGACGGCTCCTCGTCGGCACGGCTGATTCCCCGATATGCTCTCTACGACCGCTCAAGTGACAACTTTCATTTTTTTTCGTCGTGCAGATTCGTTTTTCCACTGAAAGGAGGGCCTAGGAGGCAGAGTCTGGAGGCGGAGTCACTGGAATTGAGGAGGCGTCACTGAACCTATTCCGCATTATAGCGCCCCTCCCTTACACTTTTTTGCCGCGAAACCGGTACAGGATTGTTTGTCGCGGACCACATTACCCTCCCAACGCCATATTTTCAACTTCTGTACCTGATCGCGGACCGTGCCTTTAAGCGAGAGAGTCCTGTGGGAGAAGAGGGGTAGTACAACGAGTGGAAAGGTTTTCTTCAGCCAACACGTCAGCAGTCGACCATCAAACCAGCCATTCAGTCATGTTCCTACTGATGTTCCATCACGTTATATGGAGCATTCACACCGCTTCAAAGTACGTACACTTAGCACCGGTCCATACAGGCTAGTCATCATCGTAGTATACTGAGACCGGACTCTTATTAGCTTTTATACCAACCCAATGATTACAGCATATTACTGAGATAAGTCGAAATTCAAGTTAGTGGTTGTTGAGCGTTAATTGTGGCCGAATAAGTCGTCAAGAGGACGGACTCTCCGTGAGAGCGAAGGGCAATTGACTGTAGTCTGAGCTTTAAACGTATCGCAAACATTATCCAGTGTAATATGCCCACCTTGCAGGGTGAACCTCAGTGCCTTAGACACATTTCATCTATGTTATCATCGACGCATAACTAAACTAGTTTTGTAGTGGCACAGAAGGGAAGCGTCTTGTTGGGAGCACCCTTGTCAGACTCCTACATGAAGTATGTTGTTTCTTGGAACAAAGACGGCTCAGGTGTGCCATTTTGCTTAACAAGGAGTCGCAGGTCCCACTAAAATGAGAAATTTACTGAGCATGGCTAGACGAATGAACCAGGGGAATTGCAATGCGCTTCTCTCAAAGCGCACAGCACCTCTTGTGCTCAACATCATAGGGATGGTGACTCTCGCCATCGAAAAGTACCGGCAGCCTTACGCGGTAAAACAAAAACTCCTCGGCTGACTCTAAAGACTTAAACTAGGCGTTATGCGGACTCCTCATCAGGGAAAGTTCCAGTATTCTGAGGCAGCAGGTCATGGGCAGCCATGACAAACAGTGAATTCATTTCGTGGGCCTTTCAAGTACGCAAGAAGCGTTGAAATAGTCATCCTGAGTCGACCCCCAACTAATGTTCTGAGGATGGGATGCTCTCACTGGACTTCAACATGGGTGCAGGAGCCAACTATTGAACCACGATGGTGACCGTACCGCATTACTGACTCCTTTAGCCCCCATGGTGAACGTTACTCACTCTTCTTACCTTCCCTTTCCAGTAATACCACGTTGACCGCGTGTGCATATGCAGAAGGATGATTGGATGGTGATGGAGCTTATAAAGAATGTCGTTCAAGGGGTGCCCTGTTTTTCACAAGATGGTTTTCCGCATTTTGTGGGAGCTTGCACGTGGACCCTCTATTTGTTCTGAAGTGATTGTATGTTTCGCAGTTTCTGAGCTGAGGATCTTCTCTCCAATAGGAAGAGACTATTGGAGTCAAGGTGAGAGATGGTTACGCCTCGGGTCACATGTCTAGGAGTGAATGGCTATAATAATCCTCCACATTCGTAGCTGCAGTAGGTGGTGGGATGACCTAGTGAATAAGTGGAGGCTCTTCGTTCGAGTAGTAATGGTGCGATTAGTGGTTCAACCCCCCCCCCCAGACCAGTACATTTCCCATTTTTCAGTTTTTGCTTTCCTTCATTCCACACATGTCCGTGCATGAAGATGGCTCGGATAGTCGCCATTCATGGGCACACTCTAAATGAGGATACCCCACGAGTTCGGTTACTACTCGACTAAGTGAAGCTTCACATAAAATTGAAGACAGCCAGCGCGCTCAAGTAGTACATGGTCGTCCTTCCCTTGTGCAGGTAGTTCAGCCCCAAGCTAGATACTGTCCCACTCTCGCGACTCCACAGTGAGCGAGGAGCGAGCTACAGCCGCTCAAAGTTCTAGTTCTAACGCCCGCTCAGTTGGACCGCCTCACTTGCTAGCTGCCCTCTGACGGAGAGCCGCTCAGTTGTTCCTCGTTGGGACGGCGGGCATTAATCGGAACTGCATGTAGTTTTTGCTGACCACGCTAGTGCCCATAAA